>BQNB010128501.1:0-19271 GCA_026074375.1 Tanacetum coccineum
CATAGTCATTTGTATTTATACATCTTGGCTATCATCCTTTATAGGCTGCAAAGATCCATTCAGTTTATTAGGACCTTCAAAAAGAACAGGATTACCCCTTATGAACTCTAGACTAAAAGAAAACCAAACCTGAACTACCTCAGGGTTTGGGGTTGTAGGGTTGTTGTAAGACTCCCTGATCCAAAGTTAAAATTTTTAGGTGAAAGAGGCATTAAATGCATCTTTGTTAGATATGCTAAGAATTCCAAGGCTTTTAGGTTCTATGTCATTGAGCCTAGTAAATCAGTTTTAATTAACTCAATAATTGAATCAAAGGATGCTATCTTTGATGAGAATAGATTCTCTTTAGTCCCTATACCAAATCTCAAGATTCCTAATGGAACTGAAGACATTGGTAGTTCAGTGGTCCCTGAAAAGGTCACTAAAGAAGTTGTTCAGCAACCTAAACATGAGCTTAGAAAAGCAAAATGAATAGGACTCCAAAGAACTTTGGACATGAATTTCAATTAAACTTAATTGAAGGAACAAGGGATGAGGTCTTTGACGAACACTCTTATTGTTTTAATATTGAGGATGACCCCAAGACATTTGATGAAGCAATGAAGTTGTATCCTAAATAACTAAGATCTAAACACAACTAATAAGCTATACCACTAATCCATAATACACGAAATAAGTAAAAGAAGAAAAGAGAGGAGTTTAGAGAGAGAAAGCTATAGAGAGAAAGAGTGGTGGAAGATTACACTAGAACAAATTATAACCAACACCCTTCACCACATGAGGTGAAGGAGTATTTATAGTCCAAGCCTTTTCCTAGGTGTTGGGCTTTCTATCTTAGGCCAGGATTGGCTTGTGTTGGGCTTTGAGCCCGATACATGGACAATATTAGCTTAAAGTCCAAGCCCGTTGAACCCGACTAGCCTATTACATAACAAGACTAATTAATACAAATACGACTGACGACATTCTTGTTCGACTTATATAATTATAAGGCTAACAATCTCCCTCAATGTTGAGGTCGACTTTTATCTCCCCAATGTTGACATTCTTATTGAAGGTTATCTTGATTTGACTCTTGAGCTTTGCCTTCTTTGGTCTTGTCTTCGTCTTTTATTGTTTGTAACGGCTTTGTTCCTTCATGCTTTGTGATCTTGATCTTAAGCAATTGATTTTGAGTGCTTGAGATCTTTATTCTTGCATCATCTCCTTATCTTGAATCATCTTGATTTAACTTTCTTGATCAACTTGTGCTTTTGACCGACATGCTCATACTTGTCTTGAAAGCTCCCAATCTCCTTTTCTTCATCAGGCTAACAATCTCCCCTATCTTATTTAACTTTGAAGATCTTTGATGCCATTGAGGAAATTCGTGCCTATTAGAGTTACAGAAGAGTATTATGACATTTGCTTGAGCTTTCTGACTGAATACATTCTTGTTTAGCAGTAACAGTCTTGATGCTGAATGTTTGACTTTTAAAGCTTTGAGAATGAGCATGTGGTAATGAATCCGACTTAGCTGGAACGAGACTGCAACATTGACATTTGTACCTGCATTTTAATGTTAGTAATAAACAGCAGATATGGACGAATATGGTTTTGTCATTCATCGAGATTTGGTTGCAATAACCTTTGGTTCCGTGAGGACCAATCTGTGATCAGGTAGGTTCAATTTGGAAGAACCTCCTTGACATGATTTCCAGCTTAAAATGTAGGATCTTCTAACACAGATGTCTTAGATTTACCATGCTTGCTTGTTCTCATTATCGAAACGTCTCAAAGCAGACAACACGATAAGAGTGAATCAGATAGTTACTATCTTTATAAATAAGTCATCAATTCATTTACTAGACCAAAATTGATATCTAATTATCACAAGCTTGATTCATATAGAATCTTGCAAGTCACCTACCGCAGTGTTGTTTGATGATGACACTGGAAGGATTTCCATCGTCACTGTGAATACTAAAGAGTATCACTCTGATGTTCTGGAAAGATCACAAGGATAATGCGTAGGACTCTTTGATACCAAATGTTGTATTTTGATGAACAACAAGTGTTATACATGGATTGTGTCCTAATGAGATTTGTATTTTGATCTCTCTTGGCTCTATACTCGACTTCTGCACTTTGGTTTTAGTAATCAGAGGCTAGAGCTGACTGCCACCTTTTCAATATCAACTATCTCGGAGTGAGAAAGTCAATAGATAACGTGTGTATCTTTGTGACAAATTAGACAAGTCTCTTTTGAGAGAAACTCAAATGGCTGGGAAGGGTTGTGCATTGCATTACTGGGTCCATGACGGCTTTCTTTAATACCAACAATCATCATTGTGATTTTGATAGATTATGTATTGACCCAGTTTCAACCTAAGTTGTGTGGAGGGCTTCTTTCTTTTCACCCTTTATCCATACATTTCTATTTAATTCTTCAACCCTTTCAATGCTTACCAAGACGTCATCACTAACACCTTGTTGTGATTGTTCTAGTGTTAGCTCAACCTTAGTCGGCATTATTCCCTTATTCTCATTCTTCTCCAATCATACCTAAGGACTTCTAATCTAACTATGGAATGTCCATGGGTAGATCCCTCCGGCTCTGGTTGGATCATAGGACTTATACCCAACCTTAACCACCTTATGACTTCATCGACGTCGTAAGTTAATTGGTTGTTCGGTAAAATGATCAAAACCATAAAACTTTATTTCAAAAGATATTTCTAATTTTCAATGGTTTTATTTGAAATACCCCCCCTATACATGTGCATCGAGATTTGAAATTGTTTCGCACATGTGGGTAGAAGTTGTGCACTTAGATTCTTAAAGATCACATTCTTCTAGATCACATTTTAATCACATTTTCTCCCCTTATTTTAAATAATAAATTCTTTAGTATTTGAAATACCAATTGATTAAAATTTGTTGACATGAAAAGTTTCATGGGGAGAAAAATGTTTCCACAAGATTGCATGAATTATTAAACAGTTTTCTGATTGCCTTAGTGAACAATGTATATTATGACTTGATATTTGATATACTACATTTTAATTTTACTTGAATGTTTTTGGATACATAAAATTGATATTTATGAGATGTACCCAAAATACATTAAAATGCTTTTTTTTAAAAGCTCCCCCTCAAAAATTGATTCACTTGTTACGATGACATTTTTGAGCATTATTTTACCAATTGTACCACTTATAAACATTGAATATTGTACCAATTGTTAAAGACTATCTGAGGAAGGGAGTGTTAAACACACAATTTTAACAAATACCACTTATTATGGAAAGATACCACAAATTATATTTTAAACAATTTGTCATTGAAAGTTCTTTTTAAAAAATTGTGTTCAATGATTTTTAAAATTCATGATAGAAGACTTCTCTTATATTTTTAGAGTAAGCGCACTGAAACGTACAATCCCCTAACATTTGGGTCCGGGTTACAGTTTGAGATAACAGTAAGCCATTGTCATGAGCTCAAAACTTTTAAATGTTTTGTTTAGCACCCTAAGACCCGAGAACTTTGACTTTCTCTTTGATAGGATAAGTTATCTTAAAAGATACACTTTCCTTACAATTAGGTCCAAGTTATGCACTAAAATATGCATAAGTCATAGAGAAAATTAGAAATGACATATTTTGAAACATTTGAACTCTTGCTCGAACTTCATTTACACACCCGTGTCAATATTAATCCACATTTCTAGGTACGTAAATGTTATCGATTCCAAGAGACATGTCGAAAAGATTCTTTTTAGTATTCTTGAATTTTTTTGATTTTATGTTTTGTTTTTGAAGATTTTATATTTTTGTATTTTCTTTTTGTTGGTTTTATATTTTTGTATTTTCTTTTTCAAAAATATTTACAAATCGATGTTTAAGGAATATCAAGCAGATTCGTTTGCCAGAACCTCCAGTTCTTCTGGAGTCAAACATCTCATACCGAGTCGTCTGACGAGATACTTAAACATATCTTCGGGTAAGGCTTTAGTAAATAGGTCAGCTAACTGGTATTCAGGTCCGACAAAGAATAATTCAACAATACCCTTTTCAACATGTTCCTTTATGAAGTGATATCTGACATCAATGTGCTTGGTACGGGAATGCTGGACTGGATTGCACGAGATGGCTATGGGTGTTTGAAAGTCACAATACATAGGTATTTTATCAAAGTAAAAGCCATAATCTGTGAGCTGAGTTCTCAACCAGAGAAATTGAGCACAACATGCAGATAGAGACACATACTTGGCTTCTGCTGAAGACATTAAAGTGCAGTCCTGCTTCTTGGATGACCAGTTGACTAGCTTATCACCACCTAGAAATTGTATTTCACCAGATGTGCTTTTACGTGTGTCGAGACAGCCTACGTGATCCGAATCTAAAAAAGCAGTTAGTTCAAAACCGGTGTCCTTCAGATACCAGAGTCCTATGTTAATGGTATTTTTAAGGTACCGAAAGATCCGTTTAACCTCCTTGAGGTGCTTTTCAGTTGGTCTCGCTTGATAACGAGCACAATAACATGTTGCATGTATAATATCCGGTCTACTTGCTGTTAAGTACATGAGTGCTCCGACCATGCTACGATATTTTGTTTGGTCAACAGGAGTTCCACTTAGATAAGCATCTAGGGGTTTAATAGCCATTGGAGTACCAATGCTATCACATGAGGTCATACCATGCTTTTAAGTATCTCTTGAGCATACTTAGCTTGGTTAATAAAGATACCACGTGGGGATTGGTGAATCTGAATTCCTAGAAAGAACTTCAGCCCCCCCCATCATAGATATTTCAAACTTGCTGTGCATTAGTTTTTCAAACTTTTTGAAAAGGTTTGGGTTCGTAGAACCAAAAATGATGTCATCAACGTAAATTTGCACAAGCAATATGTCTTCCCCTTTTTTAGTAATGAACAGAGTTGGATCAATAGAACCTTTAGAGAACCCTTTGGATACCAAAAAGTTGGAGAGTTCATCATACCACGCTCTTGGAGCTTGTTTAAGTCCGTATAGAGCCTTCTTGAGATGGTAGACTTTGTCAGGATGGTGTGGGTTTACGAATCCATCTGGCTGATTGACGTACACTTCTTCCTTCAGAGGTCCGTTAAGAAATGTTATCTTGACGTCCATCTGGTATACTGGAAATTATTTGTGTGCAACATACGCAACGAATAACCGGACAGCTTCCAACCGAGCAACTGGTGCAAATGACTCTTCAAAATCAATTCCTACTTGCTGACCGTATCCCTTAGCTACAAGACAAGCTATTTTGCGGATTACAATATTCTCTTTATCACGTTTGTTTTTTCAGAGCCACTTTATGTTAATGACATTTTTACATAATGGTATGTCGACTAATTCCCATACATCTAGTTGTTTAAACTGGTGAATTTCTTTCTGTATTGCTTCAATCCATGCAGAATTAGCCATGGCTTCTTTGATGTTCTTAGGTTCGGTTTGACTCATGGTGAGTGCAAACATACATATCTCGCTATCTATTTCTAACTGACGTCTTGTTCTAATTGATTGATAAGGATTTCTAATGACTTATTCTAACGGATGATCTTTTGTCTAACGATGTTCAAAGGATGTCGTTGATGAAATGTATGCATATTTGACGAGTCAACATAACGAGAAGATGTATCCCCTTGTTCATGTACCGGTGTACTGAAAATGTTGATAAATTCGTCTTCAACTTATGCATTTTCTTTCTGAGTTTCTGCTTAGTGACAGTTGGTGCTTGAGTTGGTCCTTGACTTTTAGTTTTAGGTGTTGTTTAAATATTCAATGGAGGTGTATCTGCATCAACGGTTATTAAGGTAGATGGAGTTATGTTTTGTTGTTGACGTTGATCAGGTGCATCAGCAGCAGTTACAAAGGAAGAATTTGACACAACTGTAGTAGTTCCATTGAGTAATTCATCGAACATCAAACTAAATAGCAAATCCAGCTCATTTGATGTTGTTATTGTCTTAACTGATTGAGGAACATTTTGTTGACTTTGGGGACCGGGACTTAAACTGTCTTGTTCAAGTGCCATTGTCGGACATTGTGGAACAAGATCAGAACTGACGTGATTTGACGCCATTTGAGGCAATTCGTCAAAGTTAACATGAATGGTTTCAAATATCACTCTTGTTCTCTTGTTATATACCATGTAATATCTTGAATGAGTAGAATACCCTACAAAAATAAATGCATCACCTTTTTCTTTTATCTTGTCAAGATTCTCAACATCTCTGACGATATAACATAAAGAGCCAAAAATGTAAAAGAATTTTACAGACGGTTTTTGGCCATTGATGATGTGATAAGGAGTTTTCTCATGTCTAGGAATTATGAGCGAACGGTTTTGAGTAAAACATGCTGTCACAATTACTTCAGCCTAAAAGAACAAAGGAACTTTAGCAACAATTAGCATTGTTCGAGCAGTCTCAACAAGAGTACGATATAGTCTTTTGACAACGCCGTTTTGTTCAGGGTTTCTAGCAGTTGACGTTTGGTGTTCAATCCCTTCTTGAGCAAATTATGCATGAAGAGTTTTATTTAAAAATTCCGTGCCTTTGTCAGTTCGAACTGTTCTAACTTGAGCATGAAGTCCTCTTTGAACAAGTTTGAGGAAATCAATGAGAACTTCTGGTGTTTCGTCTTTGGATCTCAAGAAGTGAGTCCAAGTATATCTTGAACGGTAATCAACAATTACCAACACATATTTCTTACCATTAAAGCTTTCTACCCTCATGGGACCACATAAGTCCATTTATCGAATTTGTAACCGTCTGTTTGAGCTTGGGGTAGTTTTAGTCTTGAAAGACTTATGTTTTTCTTTCCCCAACTCACAAAAAGAACAAAGATGATCTTTGACGAATTTCAATTTGGGAAGGCCAGTCACAATATCATACTTCGAAAGCAAGTTGATGGTATCGAAGTTTAGATGTAAAAGACATTGATGCCATAACCATGCTTCTGATGATGAAGCTTTAGCCATTAAGCAAATTGGATTGGGAGTAGATGTGTCTTGGAGAGTGATGGAATAAAGATCTATGACACGAGAACCTGTGAGAAGATCATTTCCCTTCAAATCACGGATGTAACATGTAGACTTCCGAAAAGCAACTTCCAAATCCGCATTACAAAATTGACCAACAGAGAATAAATTGTGATTCAGTCCTTCGACGTAATAAACCCTTCTGATAGTGATATTTCCTTAAACCAGATCTCCATAACCAAGAATCGGTGCAATTTGATCATTTCTAAACTTCACTGTACCCAAAAAAATTTCTACAAAATTACTTAGAAGATTAAGATTTCCTGTCATGTGCTTTAAGCACCCAGAGTCGATGATGAATAGAATTATCTCTATGAGCTGCAAAAGAATTAGAAGACAATGAAGTATTGGACAAAGTGGATCCCCTAAGTGTTATGGATTCTGAAATATTAGTAGTTCTAGATTTAGTCCCTAGAGGCATACTAACATTTGGTTTAATACTCACTGTACTAATCTTATGTTTCCATTTATATCCTGGCGGTGTGATCTTTGAGTACCACCATCTACATGTCTTACTAACATGCTCATATTGCTTCCTAGTTGTGCTTCTAGGTTTCTGGTTAGTAGATTCTGCAGCAACTGTTTTCTTAACTGGTGTTGCAACAGATTGGTTCACATTTCGCTTGGGTTCTTTAGTACTAATAGGCACAACAATTGGTTGTTTAGTCCTAGAATGCACGCCATTAATATAATGAAGAACACAAATATAACACCTCGTATTTTAGGTCATTGTATGACATTATGTAATTCATAATTTATTTTAGGGTTTTACGCGTTTGCTCTTAAACCGTAAACTTTAAGTTAAATCGCGTAAACTGAAAATGATCATACAATGTAAACGGGCATTAAACAATTAAATGTTTGCATCAAGCAAGTGTTATATGATTATTATGAGGATAATAAATAACTTTGTTCATCTTATTTTTATTGGCTACGTAAAATTCTTACGTTTCATAATAAAATACGTTTAGGCATACCCGGAAGTTCTAAAACCTAACTACGCCTAAACGAATACCCACGATTATACCCAATACTCAAAATAATTAAAATAACATCACATATATATACATTATGCCGAAAATTAAAGGATTGAACCAAGTGTTCATCACTTTATATAATATCTAGATAATATCTAGATATTATCATAAAGTAACTCTTACACTTTTTTTCAAACTTGTCATGCTAACTTAACTAGGGTTAGAAAGTAACTAGGGTTTGGTTAAGTAGATATTTATACTATAAATAAGCTTGCATGCATGGCTAATGTTACATACTTCTACACTTAACAAATTTCATTTTCTTTCTTCCTTGTCTACTCCAAAACCCACGGCACCAATAGGCCATAAAAACAAATCCACACCTTGATTTTGTAAGATCATACAACCCTTTACACAACATACTTAAGGTACTCTAAGGTGTTGGGAAGCATTGGTTCTTCATTTTTAAGAAATAAGAAGAAAAAGGAAGGATTAGGGTTTTGAAAACCTAATCTTGGGTTATAAGCTTGGAAGCTTTATTTTTGAATCTAAACACGGGTTTAGAACTTATTTCACATCTCTTACATCATTACTAAGGTTTTCTTAAATCCTTTATACTTTTCTTTCTTATGATTTTATGTATTACATGTTAAATATAGCCATAATCACCACTAATGACTTTTAAATGTATAAAATGGATTTTTATTTGAGTTTATCAATTTATACACTTATTCTCATGTCCTAATGTTATAAATATCATGGAAAAGTAAATATAAAGTATCGTTAACTTTTAGTTTAAGTATAATCATGTTTAAAAGCTAATTAGGGTTTTATAAGTTTTCTTAAATTCACATTGTGAAAATAATGCAAAGTAAAAGGATTGAACTTGTTACAATGAATTATATGGATAGGGATGTATTTAGACTTTATGATAAGTACACATATGTAATATATGGTTATAGAGTTTTTATAGTAAAACTACTACTTAATAAAGTACATAAAACAAGGTTTTATAAAGAAACAAACATGAAATACATAGGGGCTGTCCAATTCGAATTTTGGACAGTAGGTTATGATATTTTATAAAAATAATATGCCTCATGACGATTCCATAATGATAAGAAACTTGAAAAACCGATCTATAACGGAAAAAGATACGTTAAAAAGAGTTTACGATAGAAAAAACTTTTATAAAACTATTTTTATAAAAAGTTACTATTCATATACAGCAACTTGGAGTTTTAAACATCTTAAATTTATGATATAAACTTTTGATTACGATATCGTACCACGCAAAATCGTTTTCAAAACGGAACTATAAACGAGGTACCCTCCCCCCCTGTTAGTGTTGTGTTTCCGATATTAAAGTTTAAATAGTATTTTATAAACTATGAACAGGAAAATGTCACTAATCATAGTAGATTTATCTTTATAAAAATATAATACCTCTTTTAATAACGTGAACGTACTCGATAGAATCTCTAAATATCGGAGGTTAAAACGAATATAATTTTATCGCGATTACGAGTTTCCGCTTAATTAAAGCCTTAAAACGACAATATGAGTGTTTTGAACAGTAATTTTAACTATTCATCACAGAATTTTAAAACTTTAAAACTCCGTGTAATCAATTTTATCAATCGTTCTTACTACGAAGACATGGACGTAAGAAACGCGAGCAACGGGGCTTTAAAACGGACCAAACTAGTCATTTTTCGAAAATATATTTTAAACGTTTTCACTTTATAAATATTATTTTACTAAAATGTATTAGTCGGGTGATTTATGTATATATTGATATTGAGTGGTTATCAAAGTGCTATATTACTAGGGAGTTTCATAATGAGGCCTCTTCGGATGGCGTATTGATGAGTTGTTGGATTTACGATTTAAAGTGTCCTAAACTCCTCGTACGTCATGTCATGACCTCTTTAATTATGATAGCCCGAACGATAGTACGATGTAACAACTATAAGATTTATATTCGTGTTGATGTTAAAGTAACTCAGTACTTTTACAGCCTTATTTAATAGGTTGCAGTTATCGTCTTGTTGTGACGTTTTAACTGAGATTAATTGGCTATCTGTACTCAAGGTGTGATGTTCATAGCCCCACGTTTTACTTTAATCAAACTTTATAAGTTTTGGGTTGAGATACATATGCACGTTCTACAATTGGAGCAAGTGTACATTTTATCATATTTCGTTTTGCCTAAGTAGCGATAAAACCATGTGCCATGAATCATGAACTTGTTAAATCACATATTATATGTAGTCGTGGATTTACATTATTGTGAGCTTTGCGACATGATAATAAAATAGTTTCCTATTTGGGTGAACCTTCCCCGTTTCGGGGACTAGCTATCATTAGAAACGAACGTATTTCATGTCGGATACTGGATGTTAAGGGTTGAACATCATCACGGGCAATGTAGGCAATATTAATTTATATATATTGTATTCAATTTGTCGAGTTTTCGGTGTCATGAGAGCTTAGGAAAACGTAAATACAATTGTGATGTCTGCATCTGTTCATTATCACAGGGAAAGTCTCTGCGGTTCCTGCATGATCATTTATTAAACTATCGAAATTCACCAACTTTATGTTGACGTTTTTAAATGCATTGTTTTTCAGGAGGTCATTAAGCAGAGTGTGCGAAGGGATACATTGGGGGTTATATTTTGAAGTCATGCATTAAAAGATTTAGTCCACATTAAATTTTGTTATCCTGTTATGGCTGTAAATCTTTGTAACAATATCAAAGGTAAAGCTTGGGCTTTTTGTAACAAATACTTAATAAAATCCAATGTATCAGTTTTAAACGCTTTTGTATGTCGTTCCGTTATTATCTTGTGTTATTGATCTGATAAGTAACACGCCCCGGATCCTTATTCCGCTGCGACCCATTTTGGGGGTGTTACAAAATTTCTTTTCAAGGTGAGCCGTACTTGGTAGTGACACAAAAGGCAAGTGTTAAATCTTTGATTACGATTTGGGAACAATTGCAAGTTCACCGGAAATTGAAATGATAATATCTCAATAGAAGATATTATTTGTTGGTGTTCGATTACCAACTTTGTTTATTTTATTTCTTTTTTAAAGGATAATTTTTTATGTTTTTGATTTTTCTATTTTTTTTTATCTTTTACTTATTCTAAAAAGAAAATGAAAATATTTTTTTTTACTTTTTAGATTTTTTTATTTTTTTGGATTTTTGAATTTTAAAACAAGAACGAAACTTTCTAGGACGAAAGGATCTTCAAACCAAATCAACAAACAAAAACGTAGGAATCGTAAACACTATTCCCCGGCAGCGGCGCCAAAAACTGATTCGGTAGTTTTACACACGTAAAATATACATAAAATATAATACTTTTAAAAGAGTAATTAAGAAAGTTACCAAGTTACCCTTGATAAAATTCACTCTCAAAAATATATATAATATAATATATAATACGTATGTTTAACCGGGTAAGTATGATCACCCGGGTCGTTTCCCCAATGAATAGTGAAATTGAAACCACGTTTTACGTTCGGATCCTGATTTGAATGGAACAAAGATATTTTGGATAAGCTATTACTACGAAATTAAGAAGCAACAAATAATGACAATTAAGCAAGTAAACTAATTTTAAATCCCTAAAAATGTAAACTAAAATTTCACTAAATAAAGAAAAGTTGCCGAAAATTATTAAAAATAAAAGCCCTAATTTTTATCTTTTTATAAAAGTTTAATTGAACTAATTAAAACTTAACCCTAATTATTAATTAAAACTTAATAAACTAATTTAAAACTTAACTAATGGACTAATGATGCAAAAAGGAAAAGGACTAATGGGGAAAACACTTTCTGACGGGGGAAACTAACTGGCAAACAACTAAAATCGAAAAGTTACACTTTTTCTTACCTTAGGAATCTTACCCCTGATAACAAGCTAAGCCGAAATAAGTTGAATTTAAAAAGTGCTTAAAATGAAAAACCTCAGAGAAGCAAAGTTGTAATGGACGACAGGGGGAACAACTTTAACAAAAAGCCCCTATAATCTGAAACTAAAAGATAAACTCTAAAAGAGCTTTTTAATAAGTTTGTTACAGAAAGGAGGGGTTTAAACCTTGGTTTAGAAAATAAGCTTAAAAAACTCAAAAAACTAGTTCAAAATGAAAAGGAAAAGAAGTTCTAAAGAGCTATGATATGCTTAATCTATAATGAAAAGAAATAAAGGCTTAAGCTAACTGTTTATTACTGAAATCGATCATAAAATAGGCAAACTAGGAAATAAGCCAAAGTAACTCAAATCCAAATTGATGTAAGACTTAAATATAGCTAAATAGACTTGAAACTTAAAGGACCTTATTAAAACGACTTCTTATCTATCTAATTAAGCTAGAAAATCTAGATACATAAGGCTCAAAATTATCAAAAGTTAAATCTAAAGTATTAAGTACTTTTTTTGGCTTTTTAATCCTTTTTTGACAGCAAAATTAAGCTAAGATAATAAGCTAGAAATGGTAGATGAAAATTAAAGACTTAAACTATTATTAGCTATATTAAAACTTAAATCCTACTGAATTTATAAGCTAAATCCCTTAAAATTACTTATCTAATTGGGCTGAGAACACAGCTAGTACTATCTTTGGAGTATAGTACTGGTAGTATGTAAAGTTTAGAGTACTTTCAGAAGAAAGTACTGCTAGTGCAATTTTTTGACTTTTGGAAACTAAATAAGCAATTGAAATAAGCTAGAATGGAAAACTAAAACTAAATAAGCTAAAACTAAACTTAATCCTACTGAGATTAAAGCTAACAGTACTAACTTGTGAAAGCAGTATTAACTTGGAAGTTAGTACTGGTAGTGCAAAGGTTCAGCAGTACTAACCTCAGTTAGTACTGCTAGTGTAAAATCAAGGGTGCACTAAACAAAACACTACTTAACCATTATGACAGATTTTGGAGAAAGACTTTTAAGAGAAATCTAATGAACAAATCCTAAATACCAGATAAAAACTAGCTTAAAACAAACTTAGCAAACATGATTGAACAACTGAACAAGCCTTAATCTAAGATCTAAGCTATTTAAACTAATATTTTTGGATTTTATGAGTTTTTATGACAGAATTTAATAACTAAAGATCTATAACTACTTAAGCAAAAACAGATGAAGACAAACAACTAATAAGTACTAGAAGAGACATTTAAACACTAATAAGCAAAAAGGAATAAGCAAATAAGCAAGTTTAAGCATATAAACTAAAACTAAGCAATTTAAAACTGAAATTTGAGATGAATGAAAAGAGAAACTTACTTAAACCTTTAGCTAAACAAAAGGCACCAATTAAGGCAGCTACAAGCTCTCTAGCTTATGAATAAGCTAGAGTATAAGTCCTTGGGATCTCTTCCAAAGTAAGATCCCCTTCCAAAAGCTTAGATCCAATTGGATCCATGAAAGATTAAACTGAGTTTAGGTTTAGATAAGATTAATACTGAATTCAAACAGCTCTATTTCAGCTTATAGACTGAAAGAGCTTAATATGAGCTTATTGAGACAAATTTAGCTTATTAAGAGAGCTTATGACTTAAAAGAGAGCTTAGAAAACAAAATTTAAAACATTAAAAACTGAATTTCATTAATTGAATAAGCTGATTACAATACTTGAAAAAGGAAATTACATTTAAGAAATAAAATACGAATTATGTAAAAACTAGATTAAAAAGAAAACTAAAATCGGATACTAAAAACTCTCTTTCGTGTGTGTGAGAAGTGAGGTCTTTTTATAGTGCCCAGCTGAAGCTTCTAGGACCTCTAGCCTTACTCACCAAACTTTCAATCTCTGCCATTTATTTCTTCAATCATTTGATCTATATTGTGGGACGTTGGATCATTTTGTGGACACCTGAGGATTGCCAGCGTGGCATTCTTTGATGTGACGTTTGTGCTTCTTTTGTGAGTAGTTTAGCACAAAAACCCACATAAATTTGTGCTTTCACCATTGATTACGTGGACTTTGAGCTTGGGCTAGGATAAGTATCCCCTTGATTAGACTAATTTGACCCTTCATTTGAGCTTTGTCTTGGTGTGCTTTTTGAATTGACCACCACCTTTAATTTTCTATTTGCCCCTTGTTTACCATGGCAGTGAAAATGGGGAGACGATGAATAGTAAAAGGATTTCCCGCTCCTACTTTGACAGTTAAAAACTATTGATCTTTGGGAAGATTGCCAACATTTGGTCCTTGTCTTTCTTTTCTCTCTTTCAAGTTATAAATGACTTTTGGAATTTGCAAGATTGGCCCTTGGAGAAGAAAATTGGCTAAGGCTTTGGTCTTTTGGGGCTTCGGCTTTGTACTCTTCTGATTCTCGTGTCCGTGTTTGCTTGCTTTTGACTGTTTTCTTATGATTTTTGATTTATCCGTACCTGCACACATAAAACACAAATAAAAGCATATTTTTGCCATTTTTGGTCTGTTTTGGGTTTATTTGGGTTATTTTAAGTATAAATGGATATGTGTATTTTACACTTATCAGGGTACAATCGTGGGTATTTGTTGAAGCGTTAATAAATTAACGTGCTTCCGGTTATGCTTAAACGTATTTTATCGCGAAACGTATACACTTTATGTATCCGATAAAAATAAAATGAACAACGACCATAATTATTATCAAAATAATTATATAACACATGATTGATGTAAACGTTTGATGGTTTAATGCCCGATTACATTAAACGATAATATTTGGCGTACGCGGTTTAGCTTAACATTTACGATTTAAAGCAAACGCGTACAATACAAAAGGTACATTATGGATTTATCGATGTCGTCAATGACTTGAAAACACAGGGTGTTATAGACTTCCCCCGTTAAACGAGCCTTGTCCTCAAGGCTCACGATGCTGCACTTGACGACGGTGTGGTCTTGGTGAAGAGGTGTGGATATTTCTTCTTGAATTGGTCTTCACGTTCCCACGTGAACTCAGGAATTTTCAGCCATCTTTTTCACACTACATAACTCAAATACGGTCTTAGAACACCTGCTTGAGTTCCATCGAAACTTTGTACTAATGGGATCCGATTCGATTCAAAACGTGTTACTTCCACGGCCCACTATTTCTAATGGTTCCTCAACAAAATGAAGCTTGTCGTCAAGATGAAGTCCATCCAACGGAAGGCTAATGGTTTTCGTCGGCATGACACTTTTTCAGGTTGGACACATGAAATGTATTGATGATCTCTCAGCTCTTTAGGTAAGCTCGAGCTTGTAATGCAACCTCTTCCAACCTGTTTAACACCTTGAAAGGTTCCAACATTACCTGGAGTTTAACTTCCCTCGTTTGCCAAAACGTACGACCCCTTTCCAAGGAGGTAAACTTTTAAGCGTAACTTTATCCGCTGAGATGACTTGGTATTCCAATTGGTTTACGTCATCAGATCGGCGTAACTATTCTATCGATCATGAGCGGCTTGCATACTTTGCTTGATCTGGATGATTTTCTCAGTGTCTCTTGAATTAGTTTGGACCCGAGGATTTGGCTTCTCCAACTTCAGTCCAAACAAAAGTGTGAACGACACTTTCGACCATAAAGTGCATTCCGAAATGGTGCAGGCCTTGATGTAGCGTGATAGCTATTGTTATATGAGAACTCGAACTTATGGCAAATGGTGAACCCAACCCTTTCCAAAGTCGATTTGCCAATTACGCATGGCATATCCTCGAGAGTTTGAATGGTCCTCTCGCTTTGCCCGTCTGTTTGTGGATGGTACGCAATACTCATATCCAAATTAGTACCCAAAGCTTTCTGAAGTGACCTCCAGAAATTTGATGCGAATCTCGGGTCACGATCACATATGATTGAGCAGATGTGTATTCCATGGCTGTGACCACCTCCTTTAGTACAATCTGCAAGTTTTTACAATGGATCAGTCTCTCTTATCAGTGTGTAGATGCAGATTAGTGAGTCGGTCAAACAATCACGCCAAATGTATCGTTAGCCTTGCGACGACTTAGGAAGCTTAGTAACAAAAAAAAAAAAAAAAAATATATTTCTTTTTCCCCCATGGTGATGTTGTCCTATTTCCATTCAGGTATCTTAGTGTACCAACAATCCCGAAGGCCTTTGATGTTCGGCCTTGACATTAGCAACAGGTCAAACACTTGCTAAAATAAGTGCTATGTCGGTTTCACTGTTGGCAGCTCACCAATATCGCTTCTTCATGTCTTGGTTTACATTTTTCGGAACCGGATGAATAGAAGTATTTTGATTTTTGGGACTCGTGCATGATCACATTCCTCAAATCGCCATTGACAGGTAACGCTATTGCATTGAGGCATCGGGTTCCATCGATCGTGGTTCCAACTTTTGTTCTCTAATCGCTTCTGGAAATTTAGCGTTTTCAATCAACATTCCCCCAACGTCTTCATTCTTGATGTTCTCTGGTTTCCGTGCTTCAGTCTGAGCATTCAAGATTTGTTTGGGAAGGTCCAAACTAATAGTCATAACCAAGGCTCAAACTCTTAACGGTGGTTCTCGTTCTTTCCTGCTCAAAGCATCAGCAACGACATTTGCCTTCCCCGGGTGATAACGAATACGCAATCGTAATCACTTAGCAACACTAACCATCGGCGTTGCCTCATGTTCAACTCTTTTTGATCTAAATGTGTTGCAAACTCTTGTGATTGGTGAACACCGTACACTTAGTTCCATATAAATAATGTCTCCAGATCTTGAGAGCGAATACCACTGCACCAAGTTCTAAATCATGAGTCGTATAGTTCTTCTCATGAATCTTCAACTGGCGTGATGCATAAGAAATCACTTTTTCTCTCTGCATCAACACAGCGCCCAAACCCTTCTTCGAAGCATCGCAGTATGCGATGAAATCTTTGCTTCCCTCGGGTAATGCAAGGATTGGTGCACTGCACAACTTTTGCTTCAACAGTTGAAAAGCTGCTTCTTGTTTATCGCCCCACTCAAACTTGACCTTCTTTTGAGTAAGCTTAGTCATTGGTTTGGCGATCTTTGAAAACCCTTCAATGAATCTTCGGTAATACCCAGCAAGACCTAAAAATTGACGAATCTCTGTTGGTGACTTAGGAGATGTCCAATCTTTAATGGATTCAATCTTGGCTGGATCCACATGAATTCCTTCACTATCGATCACATGACCGAGGAACTGTACTTTGGGAATCCAAAATTCACACTTGGAAAATTTTGCATACAACTCCTCTTTCTTAAGCAACTCTAAGATTAGCTTAAGGTGCTCTTTGTGTTCTTGCTTGTTCTTCGAATATATCAGAATATCGTCAATAAAGACAATCACGAATTTATCCAGATATGGTTTGCATACCCGATTCATAAGGTCCATGAATACGGCAGGTGCGTTTGTCAAACCAAACGGCATAACTTGAAATTCGTAATGGCCATAACGAGTTCTGAAGGCAGTCTTCGGAATGTCTTCTTCTCGAACCCTCAATTGGTGATAACCTGACCTTAGGTCGATTTTCGAGTAGACACTCGACCCTTGAAGCTGATCAAATAAATCATCAATTCTGGGGAGTGGATAACGGTTCTTCACTGTCAGTTTGTTTAATTCCCGATAGTCAATGCACATCCGGAATGATCCATCCTTCTTCTTGACAAACAAGACCGGAGCTCCCCAAGGTGAGGAACTGGGTCTTATAAAGCCTTTGTCGGATAGCTCAGGTTGTTTGTTTAAATAGGCTCACCAAACTGAAACGGGCCTTAGAATACAGATGGGCCGTGAGCTAGAACAAAAACAAGTCTAACACAAATTCCCAAAAAACTGAAACTGTCAATAATCATAGTAAACGAGCTTTTAGGCTTAAGAAATCCTTAACCAGCTAAAGGGTGGTTACAGCGTGATCCGTCTCGTTTTTCTCTTCGATTTGAGAGGTCACGGGCCTGAAACGGAGTTACGGATCAAAAGTTATGGCTGTTTTAACTAACTGCCTTTTCTTCACAGCAGATTTCTAGACAAAACGTCAATGCCTTTTGAATCAAAAACGGCAATAACTTCACAAACTCAAATGTTTGAGATTTGGGTCAAAACCAATGCTCAAAACGGCAATGGTCAAAACGTCAATGAACTTATCAAAACGCAGTGGTTGAGATTTGGTCAAAACGGCAATGCCAAAACGCAATGAACTTTATCAAAACGCAGTGGTTGAGATTTGGTCAAAACGCAATGCTCAAAACGCAATGGTCAAAACGCAATGAAATTTTGTTCAAAAACGCAATGAAATAAAAAATTGGTCAAAGTATTCCTTATCAAAACGCAATATATGTCTTCAAAACGCAACCTGCAATCAAAATGCAATGAACCAAAACGCAACCAATGTCAAAACGCAACCAAGAAAAAGTCAAAACGCAACAAGTTTATGTATGCAAAACTGTAGGACCACAAGATTTCCAAGTGTATGATTAAGCAACAGATGCAAACATCATAAAAAGTGATTAAGTTTTCCTAAGCTCATGACACTGAAGCTCGACATGTATGAATGCAATAAGTTGCCAATAATGCCCATGAATGATGTTCTAACCCGAAACATCCCAAATCCGACATGTTATAACGTTCGTTCCCGGTGATAGCTAGTCACCCGAACGGGGATGTCAATCCCAAATAGATCTACTTATAACATTCACGCTTATAATCCAATAATTGTGTAGGATCCCGTTAACACTTCACTTCATACAATCGTTCACGAAATCGAGCTAGAAATGAGAAAGAAAGATTGAGTTGTTTAGAGAGAGAAACAAGAGAGAGAAATAAGAGAGAAAAGAGAAAAAATATATTTAGATATTTTCAACAACTTGAACAACTAACTTTTCCAAGTGGAAAAGTTCCTTATATACCCCGACACTTAAACGTGACGCGCGGGATATTTAACTAGGACCCGGGCTCGGGTTTTGCTTGGGATTAAACCCGAAACATATACAATATTAGATTAACTATCGAGCCCGATTCCCGATATTATCCTATTACAACATTAACTAATTAAAGACCGAAGCTCCATCGTAGAGTGACCGAACTTCCTTGTTCGACTCAATAAATTGAGGCTAACAATCTCCCCCAAAGTGAGGTCTTGAACACGGGAACGAGCTTCCTTTATTGACTCAATAAAATTGAGGCTAACAATCTCCCCCGAAGTGAGTTCATTGATGACACTCCTTCATGAGATCAGTGAGATTGCTTTTGTCGTTTAAGCTCGAGTGTTCTTGGTCTTTGTCTTCGTT
>BQNB010128502.1:0-14430 GCA_026074375.1 Tanacetum coccineum
ATTTTCTTAGAATTTTTAGGATTAATTTTATATTTTAAATCATTTTTCTTTATTAAAACTTTAAAAATTCATAAAAAATAGAAAAATAAAATTCTTTTTTATAAAATTTTCTTTTATCATATTTTAGGCTTAGGATTTAAATTTACTTTCGTATGGTTAAAATTTAAGTATTTCATTTTTTTAAAGAACGGGATTTGATCCCCGTTCTCGTTTTCTTCATTTTTTACTTTACGCACCCTCGGTTTAGGATTTCCTTAGTTTTTTTCTTACAAGTTAGTAATTAGGATTAGGAGAAGTTTTAAAAAATCATTTTAGGTTTAATTTTAGATAAATTAGGTTTTAATTGTCGCGTTTTTTTAATTTCCGTTAATGTTTAGTGCTTACTTGTTTAAATTGCTTAGTCGTTAATTTTTTTCTTTATATGATTTATGTTCTTTTATTTGTAGAAATAGATAATCAATTCAAAAGTTTGAAACCATTCAAAACGTGCGATCACGGAGTTAACCAATTTTCAATTCACGCTGCGTCGAGGAAAAACGACCCTGGAGGTTTTTGAGACAACTTTGGTTAAAAGTTTATTTCTCGAACCCGACAGAAAACACTTACTATATTATTATTGACCTATCCTTATATACTTATATATTATATTATATAGAGTGTGTTCGGACTGGATCAACCAGCAAAATATCACCTTTGTACCTTTTGATGAATAAGGTTTTGTCAATTTTTCCTCTTTGAAACTCATTGTCCAACAGATATGTTGACAAGGTTTCATACCAAGCTCTAGGAGCTTGATGTAGTCCATATAGTGCTTTTTCAACCTTATATACTCTATCAGGAAAGTCTGGATCTTCAAATCCTGGTGGTTGACATACATACACCTCTTCTTTAATCTTCCCATAGAGAAAAGCACTTTTTACATCCATTTGATACACCACAAAATCTTTAAATGAAGCATAAGCTAAAAATAGCCTAATTGCTTCAATTCTTGCAACAGGGGTAAAGACTTCATCATAGTCAATCCCTTCTTCTTGTGTGTACCCTTGAGCAACCAATCTTGCTTTATTTCTTATCAAAATTCTCCTTTCATCCTTTTTATTCCTGAAAACCCATTTAGTGCCTATAGCCCTTTTTCTATTTGGTAAATCCACTAAAGTCCAAACTTCTTGTAACTTGAATTGTAGAAGCTCTTCCTGCATAGCCTCTATCCAGCTTGGATCCTTCAATGCATGAATTACCTTTTTGGGTTCTTCTTGTGATAAAAAGCAAGCAAACAAGCAGTTTTGAAGGTCTTTATGGTTTGTTCTTTGTTGAATAGTACTAACAAACCCATGTTCCTCCAAATTCTTTGACATCTTTCTTGTTTGTGTAGCTGATTGCAAATCTCCAATCACTTGATCAAGAGGATGATCTTTATGAATTCTTGTAGTTAGAATAGGACTGACTTGGATTATTGTATCCAAATTATTCATGTCAGCCTCTGCACCAACATCATCATCATTATCTCTTGAGAAGTCAAATATGCTAACATCTTCCAAAGCATACATATTTGGATCAAATGGAAGTTCAATGCTTGTTTTTACACCAACAACATTAACCTCATTTGTACTAGCAGCATTAACAGTGTTAGTGCTGTTAACATTATCTTCCTTCTCTTGATCATTACATTCACTTTCTTTTCTTGGATCTTCATCAACCTTCTTTCCATCATCACTTGATGGTTTGGATCTATCATCATGAGAACTCTTTGGATCTTGGGAATATGGTGGATCAACAGTCCACAATGGTAGCAAAATGTAATCTTTGACAGGTTCTGTATCCTTTCTAGCTTGACCTGCATTATCACTTGCTTTTGTACCTGCAAAACCATTAGACTGTGTACCTGCAACAATTCGCTCATAATTCATTGTTCTTTTTAGTGCATCAATATCAAATAGCCAATCTGGTCTACTACCTACAACATTATGTATACTCTCACTGAACCTAATATGCATGTTTTCTTCCACTATCCTTGTTCTACTATTGAATACTCTAAAGGCTTTACTATTTAAAGAATATCAAACAAAGAAACCTTCATCACCCTTACCATCAAATTTGCCTAAGTGATCTATGGTATTAAGAATAGTAACAGGACACCCAAATGGTCTTATAAAACTTAAAGTTGATGTTCTACCATGAAAAAGTTCATATGGGGTCTTATTATGAGGCTTAACTATGAATACTCTATTTTGCACATAGCAAGCAGTATTAATTGCTTCTGCCCAAAAAGTAGTTGGCAACTTAGAATCAGCTAGCATAGTCCTATCAGCATCAATTAGTGTCCTATTCCTCCTTTTAGCAACTTCATTTTGTTGAGGAGTTCTAGCTACACAAAATTTTCTCAAAATACCCTTCATCTCATAAAACTGATTCATTTCTTTGTTTTTGAATTCAGTCCCATTATCACATATAATCACCTTAACCTTGTGATCCACTAGATTTTCTATCCTAGTTATAAAGGACTTAAGAATGCCAGTAGTCTCATCCTTAGTAGCTAGAAAGAAAACCCATGTAAACCTACTGAAATCAAATGTGACAACTAGGCAATACATTTTCTTCATAAGGCTTTTTACAAATGTTGGACCAAACAAGTCCATATGCAATAAATGTAAAGGAAGACTGATTGAGTTCTCTATTTTGGACTTACAAGAGGCTCTGTGCTGCTTTCTCTTTTGACAAGCAACACAGGTTTGATCATTTTCAAAAAGTTTGGAAGGTAAACCTCTTACAAGATTTCCCTTAACCAATTTATTCATGGTTTTAAAATTTAAGTGACCTAGCCTTCTATGCCAAAGTTTAGATTCATCAGATGTGGCTTTTGCAAAAAGGCAAGTTAAACCTCCTTTAGGAACTATGTTCTTTAAATCAACACTATACATATTGTTCTTTCTAGGAACTCTAAGTAAAACTTGACTTTCATCAATTAACTTAAAGTTTGGAGATAAAACAATACATTCAGTGTCATTAAAAAGAACACTATTCTTTTTATCACACATTTGTGAGACACTAAAGAGATTAAACTTTAACTCTCTCACAAAATACACATTTTCAAAATCTAGATTACCAGTTTTAATGGTACCTTTTCCTGTGATTTTCCCTCCTTTGGGGTTCCCTCCAAAAGCAACATATCCTCCATCTATCTCTTCATAGTCTGTAAGATAGGACATGTTCCCTGTCATGTGCCTTGAGCATCCACTATCAATCACTCCTTGATCCTGTAAATCCATTTGTGGATTGCCCTGCACATTAGATAAGAAAATCAGTTTCTTTTGGGGACCCAAGCCATCACTAACTTGGATCTGCCTTGTGCATCAATATAATCAAACTTATTTAGGGTGATTGATGCACTGTTGTGTTTAGAAACATTGTCTAAAACTTTATGCTTTGGTTTACAAACCCAACAAGCTGAGGCCTTAACAACATTAAAATTATTTCCTTTAACAGCATTAACTACTGCTTTTGGCCTAGTAGTATTAATTTTTTTACCACTAACAGTATTAACACTTTGATTAATATTACTATTTTTAAATGCTGTGTTCTTATGAATGGGCCTCTTAACAGTTGAATGTGCTGTTTTAGAAAGATATGACATTGGTCTAGCAGCATTCACTATTTTTTTTGAGTGAGCTGCATTAACTTGTCTAGCAGTATTAACCAATACTGCTATTTTTGAAGTATTTTGTTTAGCAGTATTAATTGATACTAACCCAGACTTCATTAGTACTGCTCTTGGAAACATGTTCTTTTTAGTACAGGGGTGAGTCTTTTTAGTAAAGTTTTGATGATTCATCCTTTGAGCATTGTTCCAAACAGGTTTCACCATCGTTTGATTTTGAAACTGTTTTTGATGGTAATTGTAATCAACTTGCAAATGATCAATGCTTCCACACACATAACATGCCTTATTAAACATCTCAAAATTGTTTCCTAGTTTTTGAGACATCATATTGTTCCAATTTCTTTGATTGCCTCTTGGACTGTGAGTGTTTTGCCTATGTTGCTCAAATTGTTTAACAGTTTTCCTAGCAATTTTTTCTTGTTGTTTAGATTTGACAAAAATTTTCTTGACAATACTAGGCCTAACTGTTTTCTTTTCAATTTTAGGCTGAGACACATCCTCTTCCTCAACATCTAACACCCATTCTTCAATAATTGGGGCATCATTATTCTTCCTAACTACCTTAGGCTCTTCTTCACTAGACATAGCTTTACATCTCTTAACTACAGGCTCATTAACAAACTCATCTAAATCAGTAAAAGACAAGTCAGGTGTTGGAGGCATGAAATTTCCTGTGTAAGGAGGTGGAACTGCATTATAATTTTCATAGCCTAAACCTTTCTTGAAATTGTCAACTATCTGACACTCTATGAGCTTGTTTAAACTTTTAGATGCTTGTTCAAATTTTTCTACATTGAGTTTAATGTCATCTTTTTCCTTTTAAACTATTTCAAGCTTCTTCTTAAACCCTCTAATAATTATTTCTCCTATATGAATTTCAACTTTTTAGACCTTAATATCTTCTAAATAAATAGACTCATTTGTTTTATAAAATTCAAGTTTTTCTTCTACTGACTTTAAACCTATCTTATAACCTAAAACCATTAAACTAGATTTCTCTAAATCTCTTAATAGTTGATCATTTTAAGATTTAAGTAATTTAATAATTTCCATACAAGATTTTAAACAATTTGAATCATTAGATACCTCTGAGTCAGAACTTGAAGATGAGTAAGCCATGAGTGTATAATTAGGCCATTTCTCTGCCTGATCACTCTAGTCATATCCACCAAGACCATCACATGATACCAAAGCTATGGAAGTACATGTTTCCATAGGCACACTCCTTCTTGAGCTTTCCTTGTTCTTGTTGTCTTGATATCTTGGAGCTCTACATTCCCTAGTAAAATGTCCCCTCTTGTGGCAGTTGTAGCACTCCACTTTGGACTTATCAAAACCAATAGTCTCATTGCCATTAACAAAAAGATTCCTTCATGTATTCTTCAAAAACCTTCTTTCCCTCATAGTCAACATGGCCATTTGCCATCTCAAATCCATCTCTTCCACGTCATCTTGATGGATTTGTTGCAAGTCTTCATGTACAAGTTGAGGACTATTTGGTTGACTAGCAAAGAATGAACAAATAACAACATCACTCAAGTTATCAATATTTGTAGAGTTAGCAGTAATAACTTGAGTGCTAGAAGTAGAAACTCCATGAGCAGCATTAACTGCTTCATTAGTGTTGCTAGTGTTGTTATTTGAAGAGGATATAAAAGCCATGTTCAGTGTGCTTGAACTTGAGCTAGACATCCCTTTAACTTCTAGTTCATACACCTTGAGGTTGTTGTAGAGATCATCCATGCTCATTGTATCCAGACCAGCTTTATTCCTCCACACAACAACATGTGTGTTCCACTCAGGTGACAAACTTCTTAATAATTTTTTATTAACATCTTCTTGTGAAAGCTTTTCATCCAAAAGCTCCAACTGACTCACAAGCTTTTAAACCTTATCAAAAGTTTGATCAAGCATCTCTAAGCTTGGAGCATAAGTTTCATATTGTGCTTCTTTTAAAGAGATTCTTTTGAGTCTTTTTATAGCTGCATTTCACACCAAATCTCTTTCAACAGCTTTCCTTCATTTCAAGCACTTTTTAGCATCCTTTATAGAGTTAAACTTTAACTGATGTTCCTTTGGAATGCCCATCATTAAAGGGCTTCTAGCTTTCACCTCTAATCTTTTCTGAGCCTTTTCTCCAGCAGTTGTAATAGGCAACAATGTTGTAACACCTTCCACAACTTGTGTTTTTGGCAAGGTTGCACCATTCTCTATGACTTCCCATAGTCATGGGGAAGTCCCTATCACTAATGTATTGTTCAATCCTCATCCTCCATATCTCAAACTCACCAGGTTTGAGCATGGGAACTTTAGATGCAACCATCATGTGTGCAAAATCTTGATCCATATCTTTTAGCAAAAGACCTTAATCTTGATCCATATCTTCTAGCAAAGTTTCTCAAAGCAACAAGCTCTGATACCACTTGTTGATCCCACTTCAATAGATCAAATTTCTTATGCTTGTTTAAGGTTTAGTTATATTAGATAAATCTAACACAACTATAGTAAAAGCTTTGTTTGAATGTATTAAAGATTATGCGGAATCAAATCTTTAATATTAAGAAGAACTATCAATGAAATAGTAATTATATGAACATATAATTCAACAAACAAAATCTCCAATATTATTAATAATACGAATACTCTCAAAATATTAGGGTTACAAAGACCTTGAAGCTATGATAATTCTATGAATGACTTGTATCAGACTCTATGCCCTAGAACCTCCTTTTATACACCAAGGAGTCCTAAACGGCTTACAATACTTTCCTAAGAATATCAAATCTTTTAAACAAATAAGTTATACATATCTTTTACAAAAATAACTCATATAAATCACATAAGCAGTACTAACTAACTCACCAGTACTAACTTCTTCATTAGCAGCATTAACTCCTTCAACAGCATTAACTTTGTACTTTATACTAGTAGTAGTAACTACTTAGTAGTTTTTCTTCTAAGTCTCTGAGCAACACTAATATGCACTAGCAGTAGTAACTTTACACTAGCAGTACCAACTGTGACTAGCAGTAGTAAACACTTAGCATTTTTCTCTAAAGTTCTTGAGCAATACTAACACAACTAAGCACCATTAACTCTTATATGAGCAACAGTAATACTAGCAGCATTAGGAAGACTTTTAATCCCAACACTCATTCACGTAAAACCCATGGTTAATGATTATGAAAGGGATTTAAATTGTTGTTAAACAAAAAATTACGAAACAAATAGACTAGGTCCAAGATATAAGTTGCTAGACACTTTTTCCCGACCGTTACCATGATTAAGACACAACTATTTACAAATGTCTTGATCATTGATAAAAAAACAACAACCTAACTTGGCGTTCTCATAACGGTCAACTTCCCAATCATCCCATACTTTACAAACTTTTACAAGACAGTTGGTGATGTCTACCACTTTATACAATACTTTACATCGTTGATTTTTAAGACGTATCAACGAATAATCGATCCTTCATATGATTCCTTTGGTCTAAGCTCTTGCGATTATCTTCAAACTTTCCTTCTCTCTTTTTTGTTGCGATTTTTCTCATTTTTTCATTTTTTAACACACTATACTAGGAAACTTGGTGTAATTTTACCATCTTCACGATTATAATAACTCCAGATAATTCCTTCGGTAATTCTTCATTCTTCGGACGTACCAATAATTGTGTTGGTAGTAACAATACATGAGTTTTGACTACTTTATACATTCTCATTTGTAATGTTTAAATTTCTTCCCAACCGTACCAAAGATATAAAATTGACACAAGACTCAAGAAATACATACTTTACACTTTAAGCAACTATCAACTGATAAATGAACATAATCTAACAGGGTAGGCTAAGGTGTAAAGGTGTAACGATACAGATAGTTGGTGTAATTCCTAAAGGATTGGCTTTACGGGTTGTTCTAGGGGTATCTTACTCTTAAGATGAAAGTAAACAAAGGGTTTATATGGGGGTTAACTAACCATTGTAGTTAGTTAATAAAACAACATGTATAGGCTTTTTAGGTGTAATCTTAAAATTTTAGCAATTTAAACAAGTTACTTTATCTAAATCCATAGTACTCATTATTGTGGTCTCGAATAGATATACCAAGCCAAGTTCTAAAGTCTACAACATCACCGACACACTCATATTTTTTGTGGAATTTAGGTAAACATTTGGAAACGGATAATGGTAAGTCCTCACAATATCTAACAAGGGTTATTGTGTGCAGGTTATGTATCAAGTAATTTCACAAAAGTATGCTTGAATTTTTTTTAAATTTGAGCATAATTTATGCATTTTAGTATGAAAAATAGGACAAGTATCATTCTAATTCCCATCCCCTACTTGAATTATAAAACGTCCTTATTGTATAGATAAAATATTAAATACGGGAATTTAAAAGAATTAGAATGAGAAACTCCCCTGATATTTTGCTCGGTAGATTCTCCAAGTTGAGTTTATGAGCAAGGACGTGTGTTGTGTGTTGTAAATGCGTCTGGATACCAGCATGACTACAATCACACATAAGATTCCAGATGATTGATACTTCACCAACTTCATCGATTTCTTTTCCATCGAGATCCTATGCAAAATATAGAAAAACAGGCAAAATCCTATCTCGGGTATCTACGATTAATTTAAACTAAACTAAATACTAAATACGGGTCAGTTTGTTGAATACGCCGTATCATGTGCATGAATACGCCGTATTGACAGAACTGACAATAATGTTTAAAAGTGCATAAAAATAAAGGACTGATAATGTCTAGACATTCAATACGCTGTATGGTATGGAGCGGATACGCCATATTGATGTTTGGGAAGACAGACTCGATAAAAATAAATAACATTCCGAGTTGTCTCCCAAGAAGCACTTTTGTTTCAGCGAAGTCTTTAAGTTAGACTTTTTTCATCCTTACGTTTCATTCATCTCAGACGCTTTATTGCCTGCGTGAGCCATTCTTCCATCTTCGCATCTCGGACATATTCGGGCCCTAAGTTCAAGACTGCTTTGTAGAACACATTAAGCTTTTGATATGAGTTCGAGATTTCATTCATCTTATCCTCTTCACTTACCTTCAGTAATGGTGGGATCTTATTGCATTGTTCATTAGTGTGGTGTTTAAACCTCGGATGTGACCGCACCATCTGGTAAGTAACTTCTTCATTAACATTGTGAATGGTAATTATTCCTTCAAACCATTTTGCATTAATCCCAACTTCTCTCAAAAATAGTTCGCCAAAAATAATATTGTCCATTCCTTCATCACGATAAGCATCCATATCCTCTAAAACTGCAAAATCTGTTAAGATAGAAAAGGTTCCAACAAAGATAGGTATGTTCATTAAGGCTCCAACTACATTATTTCCCTTGTATTCCATTTTGTCCTTCATTATAGAGTTATGAAACTTTTTGGACATTACATTAACGTACAATATAGGGAAAAAATTAGCGTGTAAAAATTCAAAACCTATCATGCCAGAGAACTTTAAGTTATAGGAACAATCCATATGAATCTTCTTATCGTGGTCGCAATCACTAGGATATCCAAAAAATTTGCTAACCATTCTAGCATCATTCCTAGCTCTAAATTCCTCAACTACCTCACCTTCCTTAATGGTGGGCATTAAATCATCAACTTGATATCTTCTAAGTTCTAATGGTACATTAAGATCGTTTAGTTCAATGTAATCCTCAAAGAAAGGGTCTAATGATCTATTTAGCACCAAAGTCTCTCCCATCAGCCTAGCTTATAAATCAAGTTCCATTCTTTCTCTCAAACCTAACATGTAGACCCTCTTAATTAAACTACTAGAAAGTTTAACACTTTTGAAGATTATTTTCTCTTCCCCAACTCTTAAAGTAATCTTTCTTTTGAAAACATCAATCTTAGCACGGGCGGTAGACAAAAATGGTCTTCCAAGGATCAGTGGCACTTTGATATCCTCGAACATATCAAGAATTATAAAGTCTACAGGGAAATTTTTTTTACCAATACCTACTAGCACATTTTTAGCAATTCCGTTTGGATATTTCATAGTCCTATCTGCTAGTTCAACTGTCAACTTAGTGTGAGCTAATTTGCCTAATCCTAAGTTAAGCTAGGTCGAGAGAGGCATACCACTAACACTAGCTCCTAAGTCAGAAAGGGCATTATCAAAGTAATCATTATTACTAAAGCAAGGTAAAGTGAAACACCCTGGGTCTTTCTCCTTTCTAGGTATGGAATTATTGATATGTGAAGCTTCAGAGTAAGCTTTCGAGAATTGTGGTCCATATGATCCCTTCTTTTCTTCACAGTAGTAACCATTCAAACGACTTAGAAACAGAATTGTCGGTTGTTTTGTCTCGTACATCAGTGTATCCAGTAGATACGGCGTATTAGGAGGGTCCCATACGGCGTATCGGGTATGAATCAGCTTTAACTATAGTTGAGATCGACTTGACATGGTCTCTAGGGTTAGTTTCAATGGAGCTCGGTAAACTTCCAAATCCTTTTTTCTATAGGACCTTGCTCATTTGTTCGATTTGGATCTCTAAAGTTTTAATTGATGCTCCTTGGTTCCTTATGGCAACATCCGTTGAAGCTCGGATCTCTTTAATCAAATTGGAGTTCTCCTCAGGTCTTTTTGCCGATTCACTCATAAACTTGCTCAGGGTATCTTTCATAGATTGCCTTTGTTCTTGGTATGAAGGATTCATGTTGTTCCTTTGATAAAATCCCGGAGCAGTTGCTCTATATCCCACTCCTTGAATAGGTGCACCAAATTGTGTATAGTAAGCTTCTTCGAGGGTTTTCCCTTCTTCCTTAAGTGGACAATCTTTGGTGTAATGGGGACCTTTACATATTTCACATCCTACTTGAGGAGCATAAACTTTTTCATTTACTTTCTTGATTTCTCTTCCAAGATTGTTGAGTTGTGCTTGTATAGCTGCTAATCTGTTAGAAGTTTTAGTACTTTTGGTCCTTGATGTTCCATTGTGTCATTTTTGAGAGTATTCGGCCATTTCTTGGATGGCTACTTTATCATCAGCAGCAGTCTTTGATGGTATGGCTCCTCTTGAATTAAGAATCTGTCTAGTTGGAACATCCAATCCATTATAGAACAAGACTACCTCCTGCATCTCAGTTAAATAGTGTTGAGGAAACTTCATCAAGAGTTCTTTAAATTGCTCCCAGGATTGATAAAGGTTTTCATCCGGTTTTAACAGAAAGTTGTTGATCTCCTCCATTTTTATTGTAGTACGAGCAGGTGGGCAATATTTGCTTAGAAACTTTGTCTTCAGATCTTCCTAAGTTGTAATCGAACCAGACGGTTTGTTTCTTAGCTAACGACTTACGGCTCTAGTTAAGGACACAGGGAAGGCTCTAAGCATCACTTGGTCTATAGTAATATTAGGGATGTGGAATAAATCCACGATCTCAAGAACTTTCTCAATATGTTCATTCGCATCTTGATGATCCGAACCGCTAAAGGTGTTATCACATAGTTCCTTGAGAAATTAGCCTTTCAATTCAAAACTATCCTTGTCCTCGATCTTAGGCCTAGCAATTCCCGATCCATAGTCAGCTCGAGTTTTGCTCATGTATTGTTCCATAGTTTCAGCCATTGTTTCCGCAACTTCTTCCTCCGAATATTCTTCTTGGTCAGAAAATAGATCAAAATCTGGCGATCTCAATTCGTCAAGACTTAGTGTCTTGAGGTGCTTCCTAGATGATAGAAATTCTCGTTCTGGATCCTTGAAAGGTGTAAATAGTTCCTTAGTCGAACTTATTGTCATGCACTACCTGAAACAAGGGATAAACAATTAGTAGGATGGGCTCAGGAGAAAGAAAACACAGATATACGGAAATTGAATGCAAAAAATTAGATCTGTTACTGTATCAAATGATCGATGCGCCGTATTCAATGGAACTAAATGCGCTGTATTAATCCTTTTGAACAAATACATTGTATTGGATAGAAAGTTAGAAACGCCGTATCCAATGGAAGTGGATACGCCGTATCAAGTTATCGACCAGAACAGTGTATTACAAAAACAATTAAATACGCAAACAATTAAACACACAAATATACAAGCAAATATACAAAATTATACACTAATCTAAATTACACTAATCCTAAGGGTTAGATCTAATCTAATCTAAAAAACAAAATATCAAATAAAAATCAAGATTAATTCTCACTCCCAGACAACGACGCCAAAAACTTGATTGTGTCGTTGTGTGGTGTCAAATTATGATTCAAGTTTTAAATTTATATTTTGCCAACTTAACCAAAAACAACACTTTAACAGGCAGTGTACCCGGTCGGTGGGAGTTTTGTGGTAAGTAGGGTGTCGATCACTAAGAGCGAGGAACACTTTCAATTTATTAATACTTTGGTTTTTCTAATCTAAGTTTAGTCTAATCTATGCTAAACCTATGCTAAACCTATGTTAATCCTAAATCTAATGGAAAATGGGGGGTTTTTAGCCTAAGAGACTGGCACAGGTTTGGTGGTGACTAAAACCAATTCAAGACACTAAAACACACGCAAGCAAATCAACAAAAGATAAAAGAGCGGTCTAGCCAAATATAAGAAAACTGTATCAACCATTATTAATCCAATCAGAATGTTGGTTTGTTTATTAATGCAATGGTTACTTACTCGAAGCGGCATATCATTCTTAAGATTTAGGCGTTACTTCTTCCTAATACCTAGACACATAGAATTCTGTCATAATTAAACGCATCCGCATAAAGCATCCTTATTTGCTAATTATAATCTATCTTAGGGATTAAGGCAATGGTGATCTTGTTAAACCCTAGCTCATAGAGAATTTACCCACTTACTGCTTAATGGCAATTCATACACTAGTAGTCTACTAACCAAGTCTTTACCAATTGATTAGAACGTACTCGTTGGTACCAAGGTCACCTTATAGCTCAACTAAGCTCACAATCTAAGGGTGAAAATAGGTCGTTAATTGTGATCCTATTGGTCTAGATGTATAATATCTATATGGAGAGCTAAACAAGTATGATGATAAACATAAACAAGCAATTTAATGATAAATTAAGAAATTGAGATAAACAAACCAAACATTAAGATCTTCATAACAATAGCTAATACCCGAAGGTATTAGCCTTTAAACGTCATAATTAATACAAAAGTAATGATTTAGCCAAGGTACACTAACCGAGTTAATGAATGATACCAAAAACTGAACGATTACAAAAGTATAAGAAATTACACGTTGTCTCCTATGGAATTACTCGCGTTGCTCGACCTCTTCTGCTCTTTTTCTCCTTTGAAAATCGATTTTTGTGGTTTAGGTATCGAGAATATGATTTCGCATACTTAAAACTCATTTTTGAGTTTTCTATTTATAAGGTCTAGAGTGGGTTCGATACGGCGTATCCAAAGTGTTAGATTGGGCATATTAGGGGTTTATTAAAGTAGGGACCACGTTTAATATCTTCCAGAATATTTTATTCCCATATAGATTAAATACGGCGTATTGCCTTTCCTGGATACGGCGTATTAATCTTCATTCCTTCGTGGTCTTTGGTGAGTGTAGGCACGTATATGCCGTATCTTCTTTGATGAATACGGCTTATTGGATGTCAGAACAGTAATCTTCAAAATGTCCTCGTTTAAGATCTAGAATGCGTGCCTTTTAGTTAACTTTCACTAAGTACTCCATAATTACTGCAATTCTCAAATATAAACGATTAAGTATCAATTCTTTGCAATAATTATACAAAATGGGTTAATCATATGGGATAAATGATGCTATAAAATAGACGTTATTTGATGTCATCATGTCATACCCCCAAAATATCATAGTATAATGGCAACCGGGGGGCGTGTAACTTCATGATTATCATATCCCTAAGTAATACAAAACGGCCTCTATATGAGACGTTTTAGAAAATAGATCACTTGCATTAGGAAATAATAAATTGTTTAAACATTTTGCGGAAGCATAAATCTGGTCACAGACATGACAACATTGTTTTTAGATAGTACAAATGATCTTTAGATAGACTGGAAACGATTGTAATGCGTGAGACTTCACATAGCATCTTCACTCTTACAACCTGAGAAAAACATTGCTAAAGCGTCAACATAAAGTTGGTGAGTTCATAGGTTTTGTTTGAGCAGAAATGTTTAGTGTTTATGAACCACAAGGTTTTATCCACATGTGACAATATAACATATACAAAGTCACATAAATTGCATTACTATTGTCTAAGCTCATGACACCGAAGCATTAACATATACCAACAATGAATGAATGCCCATGCAGGTGTCTAACCTGGGACACCCGTAATCTGATTCAAATGAAATTGTATTTGCTTGACTAATGTCAGTCCAAGATGAACAGGGACGTCAATCTCGATAGATCTATCCATAACATTCATTCTTACAAGTAATTAACGGTTCACGATAGTGGGCAAGTAGCAACTTGGGTTAAATCGGGACTTAGACCAATCAGTAATAAGTAATTGTACTTTTGTTCATACGTTTGAAATAAGCAATGTTCTTGTAGGTTCCCGATTAACACTTTACTTCATAACCCGAACACGAAAACAAGAAACTAGAGAGAGAGAGATGAAAAATGAGAGAGAGAAGAGAGAGAGTTGAGAGAGAAAAGAGATAGAAAAGAAATTATGATTAATGAGAATTAGATATTTTCTAATAAGAAAATATCTATATATAGTTAGATATTTTTAGAAAATATCTAAATATATATATACCCCTACACATTTAATGTGACGC
>BQNB010128503.1:0-19270 GCA_026074375.1 Tanacetum coccineum
TTACAAAAATAACTCAATACTTATCTTCGTAAGTATTCTTGTTCTCCAATCCTTTCTCTTGTCTTTATCCATTTGACAGTATAAACTTTTCCAAGCAGTTGTAATCTTTCAACAGTTTAAACCAGCAGCATTAACATTTGAACTAGCAGCACTGAGCAGTATTAACTCTAAGAATCATCTTGAAGTCTTTTAATCCCAACAGTTTGTATTTCTCGAGTCTTATGTCAAAATTTTCTATCTTTGGTACGGTTGGAAGAATTTGCACATCGCAAATGGGAATGTATATTATAGTCAAAACTCATGTATTTTTACTACCATCGCAATTATTGGTACGTCCGAGGAATGAAGAATTACCGAAAGAATTATCCAAAATTATTATGATCGTGAAAATGGTGAAATTACACCGAGTTTCGTAGTATAGTGATTGCGGATGATATATATGTATATTATATATATATATATATATAATATATATTTATATATTTATATTATATATATATTTCTATAATGTATGTATATGTATATGTATGTATTTGTATATGTTATGTATACTGTATATGTTTTATATATGTATATGTATGTATATGTATTATATATGTTTATTTATATATATATATTATATATATATATTATATATATATATGATAGATCTATAATATATATATATTATGTATTATATATATACATATATATATACTATACATTATATACATATACACTATTTAATACATATACATATAATTGAATACCGTAATATATATTACATATGTATACTATATATATATATATATATATTTTAATATATATATATATATATGTATTATATATTGTCGGGATTTAGTGAGAAGTAAATTAAACTAGAAGTGGTGAGAGTGACCTAAAACATACATTGAGATGCAACGACTTGATATTAGTGCACTTTCTGTTCATTAGATTGCACAATTTAAGTTTCGAATGTTCAAATTTGATGTGTAGATGGTGCAAATTGATTTTCATGATTTTGCCACACGCAGAGGAACAAAAAATAAGAGAAAAAATGAAATGCATCTAATATACGTATATGCATCTAATTAAAAGCTAGAAAACACATTATGATGCGTTATAATGCATCTAAGATTATAGAGATGCATCTAATTTAAGTCGGTGCATCTTGGATATGCGGTTATAGTTACTTCTTATCCTTCTTATTTTAAGAAAAATTCTTATTTGATCCTAACTCTATATATATATATATGTATATATATATATGTATATATATTTCATAAAATTTAGAAAAATCACAACAAAAAAAAAGAGAAGGAAAGTTTGAAGATAATCGTTTCGTAACTACCAAAGAAATTACACGAAGGATCGATTATTCGTTGATAAAAATCGATGATGTAGAGTATTGTATAAAGTCAAAGATATCGTCACTTACCCTGTAAAGTATGTAAAGTATGGGATGATTGAGAAGTTGACCGTTACGGGAACGCCAACTTAGGTTGTTGTTTTTGATCTATGATCAAGACGTTGTAAATAGTCGTGTTTTTATCATGGTTACCGTCGGGAAAAAAAGTGTCTAGCAACTTGTATTTTAGACATAATCTATTTGTTTCGTAATTTTTATTTAACAACAATTTACTTTTCTTTCCTAATGACTAGCCGCTGGTTTTACACGAATGAGGATGTGTACGAGCGTACATGTCTATTCCATCATTACGGACATGTATGAATGTCTTAGCTGCCTCATTGGTTTACGACTTTTGGTGAAAGTTAGAAGGTCCCTACCCTATATCATTCTTCATCTTAACCGTTGGTTAAATTCGAATGAGGATGTGATCGAACACACATGTCTATTTTGTCGTTACGGCCATGTATGTGTACTTCAGCTGCCTTGTTAGAGTGGTACTTCTGGTGAAAGATTGAAAAATGATCAACCTACAAACCCATATTTACCTTTATAAACTTGTTACTCCTTAGCTTTAGCAGTGGAGATGTGTATCCTTGCCAAGCTTATGATAGAATACTCGTCATGACAGAGCAATTAAGCGAATTAGTTACACGTTACCACACAGATTAGTTGAGTGATTTGAGTGTTTTCATCTTCCTATTTTGTGAGGTGTTTGGTTGTGTACTTGTAATAGATCAAATAAATGCTTTAACGAAAAATATAAATATCCTAAGGGGTACATTTTTATAAACATCTAAAGGCTACTTAAGGACAAGTAGGATTCAAGTGGGGAGATATCTGATGACATCAAATAACGTCTATTTTATAGCATCATTTATCCTATGTAATTAACCCATTTTATGTAATTATTGCAAAGAATTGTTACTTAATCATTTATATTTGTTATTTGCAGTAATTATCGTGTATTTGGAAAAAGATGGAGATTAGGACGTGTTTTGAAGCATAAACGAAGAGTTTGAGAAAGTCACTGATTCTGACATCAATACGCCGTATCATTCTAGACAAATACGCCGTATCTAAAGACTTTGAAGAACTCAAGACCATTGCCTGACTTTGAAGAATACGTCATTGATACGCCGTATATTAAACTTTGGTTAAAAATCAAGAAAAACACATTTTCAGCCAATACTTCAAATCAAAAAACCCCAATACTCCGTATTGGTCAATACTCCGTATCTAAGAAGTCGGATATGGCGTATTGGTCAATACGCCGTATCCAAAAATCAGATATGGCGTATCTAAATCATGCGCAAGAATTTTGGAATATTTTATTCTTGGAGCCCACACCAAGTCATCCAATACGCCGTATTGACCAATTTTCAGAGTCTATAAATACAAAACCCTAAATACGATTTAGAGTATGCTTTTTACCACCAAGTCTGATTTTCAGAAGATCTATGAAGCCATGAAGGTCATATAAAGTGGTCTAATCGATGTGAAAACTCTTGTAATCTCTACACTCCACTATACGCGTTCGGTTAGCATTATGTTTAATTGTTCTTCTATGATTTCGTGTATTGTTACAATGACTATCGGCTAATACCTTTAGGTATTAGCAATGTTTATGATAATATAATGTTTTGATTTGTCTTTATATCGATTGTTCTTTATTCGTTGCATGTTGATTATTTTTATCACTTCATACCCGTTTATGTGTTTAATTATGTGTTTTCCCTATCATTTAACTGGGTCTAGTCCTACATATTAAATGCGCTGCAACTTCGGTGTTGTTTGGGCGTACGCTAAGAGTCCGGGATAGCAACATATAACGCTTATTCATATAGCTAGAATAATAGGATCACCAATAGAATGCCCTGTTTCGATCTATGGTTAAGTGGATAGGTAGAATAAGCCAGTGACTTAGGATTACACATAACGTCCTGTTTCCATAGGTAGTTAAGTGGGTGTGGACTACTAGTATATGAATTTCCATTAAGCAATAAGTTGGTAAAGCCTCCATGAGCTAGAATTCAATATAACCACCAATATAGTTTCTTAGATAGATTATAATCAACGGTGTGAGCTTTATGCGGGTTTAGGTTAATTGTGACAGTTTAACTAGCGATAAACCTCGAGTCTAGGAAGAAGATCCACCTAACTTTAGAATGATATACCACTAACGAATTAATACAATCATTGCATGAATAGACAATCAAGGCATATTATTAGATTAAACTAACTAATACGTTTTCCTCATATTTGACTGCTTCCCAATCTTTTGTTAATCATTTGTGTGCGTTATTTGTCATCACCTTAGGATAATTAGAACTAAACTCGTGCCAGTCTCTCAGGCTGAAAACCCCCTTTTGCGTTAGTTTAGGTTTAATTAGATTTAATTAGAATAATTAGATTATATTAGTACTAAACCTAGGAAAATAAAATACTGGTAGAATTAAGAATTAACTTCAACTCTTAGTGATCGACACCCTACTTACCACGAAACTACCATCGACCGGGTACACTGCCCATGAAAGTGTTGTTTTTAGGTATAGTCGGCATAAAATAAATAGTAAAACTTGATACATAAAATACCTACTTACAACGACAAATCACCCCTCGAGCATGGTATGACAAACTTTCTTCCTTCTTGATTGAACACCATTTCCCAAAAGGTATTATTAATCCAACACTGTGAACACGAAGACATGGGGATGATATTTTATTAGTTCAAATATATGTCGATGACATTATTTTTTCAAAACTAATGAAAGATAACTTTGAAATGTTAATGATGGGTTAAATGAAGTTCTTCCTAGGACTTTAGGTTCATCAATCCCCTCGTGGAATCTTCATAAACCAATCACAATACAATATGGAGCTTCATAAAAAACATGGGATGGAAAAATTTGATACTGTTACGATACCAATAGCTACAGCCAGAATCGACGCAGATTTACAAGATACCCCAACATATCAAACTAAATACTATAATATGATTGGGGGTCTCATGTATCTCACTGCAAGTCGACCAGACACTTCCTTTGCAACATTTGTCTGTGCAAGATATCAGGCACACCCAACTGATAAACACCTCAAAGAGGTCAAAAGGATCTTTCGTTACCTCAAACAATCCCTTAACATGGTTTTGTGGAACTCAAAAGATTCTTGATTTGAGCTAATTGCATATACAGATGCATATTTAGCAGGGTTTCATGATGACTTCAAAAGCACATCTAGAGGAATTCAATTTTTAGGAGACAAGCTAGTCAGTTGGTCGTCTAAAAAGCAAGATTGTAGAGCTATGTCAACTGCGAAAGCGGAGTATGTATCATTATCATCATGTTGCGTACAAGTCATTTAGATAAGGACGCAACTTCTTGGTTATGGATACCGTTACACCAAAATTCCAATATACATGATTCAAAGAGTGCAATTGCCATATCTTGTAATCCGGTACAACATTCTCGTACAAATCACATCAACATCCGTTATCATTTTATCAAGGAACATGTTGAACAAGGTACAATTGAACTTTACTTTGTCTGGACGGAATACCAGCTTGCTGATCTATTTACAAAAGACCTTCCAAAAGAAAGGTTTGAGTATTTAGTTCACAGAATTGGTATGCGATGTATGACTCCAACATAGTTGGAACGTCTCACAAATTTATCTTCTTGAAAAAGAAAGATCATACATCAAAATCTTTGTAAATACATTCAAAAAAAATTAAAAAAATTAAAAAATACAATGAAAAATTAAAAAACGCACACAAAAATATTGTGAATTCTGTTTAATATTAAAAATAAAATACAAAATTTGAAAAACACAAAACACAAAAATATAATTTAAATGATGTAAACACATATCTTCTCCGACTTATCAGATTAATGATGTTGTTTTCACAAAATTGGGATTTATAGAAGCTTTTAATGCATCATTAACCGAGGGAGAGTTATTCATTCATCAACATGATTTGCCATCGATAAACTATGTGTTTGGTAATTATTTCCATTCACAAAAACAAATTATCTTTGAAAAATCAAAAATGTGCTCAAAACTGCAAAAATAACAATTTCTTGACTAAGTTCTTTAGGTAGATATTTATTCAAGGGTGAGTTATAAATTTTTGATTTTATCAGAATCTTCTCAAATGTGTTCAAAACTGCAAAATTAACTAACCCTCAAATAAGTTCTTTAATTAGATATTTAATTAAGTGGGAGTTATAAATTTTTTCAGTCACTTCATCATCAGAAAATAAAAAATGAGATCTTAAATGCAAAAATAACAATCTTTTGAATAAATTTTATCTAAAAAGGAAGAAATTTCAAATGGGTATTTGTTCAAGGGGTAGTTATGAAATTTTTTAAGTAACGGGATCTTAAATGCAAAAATATCTCAAGATGATAATTGGGAAAAGTAATGTCACTCCAAGGGGGAGTTTATGAAAGTTATGTTGGACTCTTAAAGAATACGAAAGTAAGTAAAGGGGCTGAAAATGACTAAAACTCAATGTTTTTTTCATAACTATAAAATCCAAAGGTTTCATACGAAAGCTTATCACTTTCATACGCAACCTAAGAGCTTTCGTAGATCCTTTCAACTCTTGAGCTTTCATATCTATGCAAACACACAATCCAAATCATTTTTTGATACTATGTTTTAAACGAACGTAAGGACATATGATCTTATTCGATTCCTTGTGCTTTAATTTTATGATAAACAATTGATAGATATGTTTCGTATATGATTTAGAGTTTTGTAAAATTGAAGGTTGTGATTGTGTGAAATTGATTGAGGGAAAACATTCTTAAGAAAGTTGTGATTGGTTGAAGGTTGTGATTGTGTGAAATTGATTGAGGGAAAAAATATATCTATCAATTGTTCATCATAAAATTAAAGCACAAGGAATTTCGACCATTAATCAGAGGGTTACGTAACCATAACAGGTTTCGTATATGTGATCATGGACTTTAAGACAATAAATTGTAATATGATTAATATTAGGATGATAATTTTTTAGTTTAATCATGAAAATTATTTTGTGTATCATATTTAACACATGATCATGTATACGAAAGTAGTTTTGGCTAAATGGTTAAGTTACAGTTTCGTAAACAAAAATGGGTTTCGTAAAAGACAATTAGGCCAAATCATGGGTTTCGTAAATGACAATTAGGCCATAACACATGGGTTTTATAAATGCTTATTGGGCCTGTATTAATGGGTTTCCTATATTCAAATGGGCTAATATTTAGGTTTCAGATATCAATTTATGGTTTTCATTAATGGGTTCCAAAATTCCTAAGAAAAATGGGCTAACATTTTGAGTTACAAATACTCAAAAGGGCTTAACTGTTAAAAAATGACATTTAACAAATCCAATGATAAATTTCGTTATAAACTCATATTTTTATATTGATAAATGGGGCAAATGGTGAATATTGCGTCCAGTTACGAACATTTTCTAAATTAACAGAATGAGGAATGAGCAATCTACTGACCATCCAGTTATCGTATATAAGAATATGATGTGGATAACTAAAATTTTCATTCGGTAATCAGTGATTCAAATGAGCTTCAAAAGGTTTGAGAAAAATGAATGAAAGCTGTTATTCAATTGTTTATGATCATTTATCAAAATAATTCTCGTGTTTCAAAAAGGCAAATTTAAAAGTTTTGAAAAAGAGTGTTTCTAACACCGTGCAACATGGTTTATGACTGACTTTTGAACTCAATTAGGTAAATGGTCTAAGTCGTGTCCGGTTTTGACCATTTTCTGCAATGAACAAAATGAGGAGTGAGTGACTTAGTGACCATCTAGTTGATGAATCATGAGTTTTGTTGTATAATCATCATTTTTCAAAAACATCTTTGAAAAAACAAGTGGTTTTGGATATTTTATCTCAATTTTTCTATCAAAAAGTCATACTTTTGTGTCAAAAGTGGTACTCTTTTACTGAAAAGTTTTTTGTAAGAATATAAAGTTATACTCTTGGATTTCTTAAAACATCAATGGTTCTCACTACAAGTGTTTTTTCCAAATTGGTATTTTCTAAAATCAGAGTATATCTTTATAATTCTTGAAAGAATATCATTTCACAAATTTCTTTTTGGTAAGGAAACTCAAATAGAAAGAGAGATAAAATCCATACGCGAAAAAGCAAATCTAAGTATGCTCGACAAAGAAATGCCAGAGCATATCAAAAGAAAAAGACGAATAAAACGTATGTCATGTGCCCGAAAAAGCAAGAATTGGCACATGAGAAAGAAAATTATCAAAGTATTCTAAAAAAATTGCCAGAGCATATAAAAATAGATAGAGTGGAAAGAGACAAAAATGTTATATAAATGTGTAATTCATAAATTTATCTCATTCACTAATCACTTCATTTCATCACATAGTATTCATCATGGCTCAACAACAACAACAAATCATTCCCGCTGATCAACTTCTCCCCAAGTTCCAAAGCATTTGAAGATGTAACAATTATGTTGTGCTCTAGAATATTTCATGCTTTGTGGAATGCAAGACTGTGGGACAAATTATGATTGATCATGCTTTGAACTATGCTTTGACAACAACTGCAGATGTTCCAACTGTGTACATTCAACAGTTCTGGAAAACTGTCAAGCAAGTGCCGAATGCTAATGATATTATTCGCTTTACGATTGACAAAGAAACAATCACATATACTGTGGATATGTTTCATGATATACTCAAGATGCTAGTAGAAACCCATGATAATTAATTCATTGAACCAACAGATTTGAAGTTTATCCTAATATTTTTGAAGATAGTTGGCCGTGAAGGCATTATTGACAAAGTAAGCGAATAATATTGCTCAACCATGGCAAACGATGCTCAAGGTCTTCAATTGCTGTCTCAGTACAAGAACATCATGTCATGATCAGACCAAAATAAACATTCTTCAAATCTTTCATGCTGTGATCAACCATGTTCATGTTGATTATGCCGGACTTCTGTGGTAGGACTTCTTACACTGTGTCCAGCAGAAGAAAGATGTGATTTAGTACCCTCACTTCACTAAGCTCATCATTGCTGATCTCATGAAGAAGTTTCCTTCCATTGCTCAGAGACTTGATGAGAATTATCATTCTATCAAGGATGATATTCCATTAGTGAGTGTATACACTACAGGGAATGTGATCGTAAGAGGAATACTGATTCTAGGTGAGTTTCTTACTGGTGACATTTGTGCTATTATGGAGTATAAGGAGTATTAGAAGGTGTTTGTCCGGGTAGACGTTCCTATGATTAAACCACAACCGGTTAAATCTGCCCAAGGAACGAATAGGACACCTAGAGCCACTAAGACACCTACCCCTAATGCTGAAGTTGCTCAGAAGAAACGTAAAAGCAAAGCAGTTGCTAGAGAATCGAGTACACTAAGGAAATCTCTAAAAGTTAAAATCAAACAAAAAAACCAAGTACAACTCTAATTCCACCTCTAAGTGATGACAGATAAAGGGATGAAATTGCTGAGGCAACCCTACTTAGTCTCACAATGCATAAAACTGCTATTGCTGCTAAAGCTCAAGAGAATGTGGCCAAAGTTCAAGAAAAGATATTGGAGGAGGATATTAAGAAAATGGTCAAAGGTAAATAAGATGAATAATCTTATGCTAGTGAGTTTGCAGATTCAATTTTCCAAGATGACGATGATTCTAGTAATAAGATAAAGCCTGGGAGTCATAAGGAAAATCTAGAAGTTGTTGATGATAATGATGTTGATGAAAATGTTGATAAGGAGAAGAAGAATGATGAAGTGGAAGAAAAGAAAGATAATAAGAATAATGACAATGATGATCATGTTGATCATACATTGACTAGAGGAAAAGTATCGGGTAGTTTGGAGACTAGGAATGAGCAAACGCGGACACCAATTCCCTCACCCCTGGTTCCCCTAGGACTGACTTATCTTTGGATAAGACTCTTTCTAAGGAATTGATGGCAAATGTTTCACCTACACCTGGTAATACTTCTAAAGATCCAAACATGTCACAACGCACTTCAAGCACAAGCAAGACAGTTCCAGGAAGTGTCGCTGAACCGAGTAGACGTCATGATCAACTTAGTGAACAATTGAAAAATACCTTCATAACTAAAGAATATTTTGAAGGAAAAATGAAGGAAATGTATGATACTCTTAACAATCTTATTCCAAAACTTACTGTAGCAAAAACCAATGAGCTTATGAAAAAAGCAATTCCAAGAATGGTTAATGATGCGGTCAACAAAGACAGAGGGATATTTGCAGATGCTGTTCCTGAGTTGGTTCTGAAAGAATTTGCTACTCATGCTCTGAAGAAAATTGAAGAATTGTTCAAGCATCACATGAAGAACAAAGTACTTAATGTTCATCCTATAGTTAGCATATCAACTGCAAAAACAACAGCTGATCTGAAACAACAACTATAATTGAAGATGAAAACAGATCTTCAGGCTTAAGCTGCTGACCCAGAAATGTAGGATGTTCTCAAGAAGAAATTCGAGAAGTCTTCTGCATTAGTCGGTTTAGGCAAAGTTCATGATGCACATCAAGACAATTGATGGGCCTCCTGAGGGGGAGAAACGAGCAAAGAGTCAGAAGACATCAAAGGGTTATTACATTGTTAAAGATTCTTCATTAAAGTGTATACAGTAATATGATCAGATAAGATGAGAAGGTGGGAATTCTTTTGTGAATGGAAGACCAATTCTACCGACGATGTGGCGTCAATAATAAAAAACCCTTAGGGCGAGATTGTTAGGAATGAAAAAGTGATAATTATTAACGATGAAGTTTTTAGCCTTATTTTTAGTAAAGTGATAGTCATTATTTATTCTCGAGTCTTGTATAGGAAAATTAGTTTACCAGAATTAGTCTAAGCTAATTGGGCCTAAGTTGCGGGCTTAAAGCCCTTTATTTTGTGTATTCGGCCCAATGTAAGCCTAAGTGGAAAACACCCTCTCTAGGGTATAAATACCACCCTTCTAGCATGTTATGAGGGTGTTGGTTATATTTTCTCTCTAAGTAATCTTCCACCTTTCTTTCTTTTCTTTTTCTCTCTAAACCTTCCTTTCTCTCTCTAGATTTTATGTTATTTTAGTGATTAGTGATGTGTTTGATATAGGTTAACATGTGGTATCAAGAGCCTTGGAGTGCTTAGTGGCTTCATTGAGCTTATCAATTAGCTTATTAGATTCATTTTTTTCTTTGTATTTTTTGAACCGTACCTTTTTCGGTTCATTTTGGCTCATTTTTGGTTTGATTGTTGTTGTTTTCGATCATCAGCTTGTACTTTGCTTATTGTCGTGCTTTCTTATAGTTTTTCTTGTCTTCTTAAATTTTGGGTTTATAATGTTGAATATTGCGAAATATGTCCAAAAGATGAAGGCTGTGGAATAGGTATTGAAGGATGCGATATAAGCAAGGGTTCTGCGATTTATGTTTTGATTATTATTCTACGATTTATGTTTCTACACATGTTCTTTATCATGGGAAATATGTCATTATAGGAAACAAAACTCTGCCAAATTTTTGTTTATCCTGCGGAATACGTATTAAATAAGTAATCAAAGATAGAGAGAAAATTCATGAGAAACCTTAACAAAAAGATAAGGTCAGAATATCTGTACCTTATTCCGAAGCAAAGCAATAACCAAAGAAAACACCACAGGAATATCACAATCACTCCCTCTTGACCGAACCTAAAGAAATGATGAATTCGAATTACAAACCATTCATTTAAGTTATACTTTCTATTTTTAGTAACTTTCCATTTTTAGTAACTTTCCATTTTACAACTTTCCATTTTTAGTAACTTTCCATTTTTAGTAACTTTCTAAAATTAGTAATATTCATCATTTGAGATTCTATTAAGTATTTTGAATAGCTTAGGGACTTAACATATCAACCTTACAAGTTCAGGGTTAAATATGACAACTTTCCATATTTTAGGGTTTAATATGCAAAATCAACAATTTTCAAGGTTAAAAGGATAAATATCAAAGTTTCACATTTTATTCAGATTATACATTCCATTTTCTGTATTTACTAGTCAAACCCTTAATTTTACATAAATTTACCTTACGCTTCACCCTTTGTTATTAATTAATTAAACATTATCTTTAATTATCCATAATTACAAAACAAGCCCTTATAGATTCAATTATGACAAAATCATACTTTATACATTAAATACTAACCAAACCTTCCACTTTTCAGAATTTACAATTTCAGTCCCTCTATTTTAATTAATTAATTTCTAATTACTTATTATATGTAATTAACCATTTTAAATCCAAAATAATATCAATATGACATTTTATACCTCCCAACTTATTTTATACAGAATATAATAAAATGTTTAAAATAGGCCTCATAGTTTTAGAAATTACAAAACAAGTCCTTAAACTTTTAAAATCAATTCGGCTAATAAATAAATCACTAAAACCCTAATTAAATTTTTCCCCAAACATTTCCCAATTTTTATAAAATCATTAGCATTAAATGCACCTGGAAAAATTATCAAAACCCTAACCCTAATTCATTTTAACAGTTTTCTTTCCTTTTTCCTTTTATTCGAAAATCGGCAAACCAAGAAAAATCCCTAATAATTATTCGAATCCTTCATAAATTTTTCCAACAATTTATCTGAGTTATATGTGATATGAAAAACCTTAGAAAAATATAAAATCAATTTTACAAGTCTTATTAATGCCGATTTCATAATTGACTAAAAATTAGGGTTTCTAATATGTTTTAATTATTTCGAGCAATATAAAATGCATGAACATTTTTCCCAGGTATATTATGGATTATAAAGATGATAAATGAGATAAAAAATACCTTTGATGATTCTTGATGATTTTATGAATTATTAGTACCCGGTTGCTTAATTCGAACCCAAAACAATACCACAATCGAACCAAGCTTTATAAAATCTTTCCAATATTTTTCCCACAATCCTTGACCTTCAAAACACCCAAGAAAAATCGTTCTTGCCTTGGAAAAATGTTATGCCGCCTCTTTTAGATTTTTAGGGTTTCGGGATTTTTGTTTTAGAGATTAATCCAAATAAAATGTATAAAAGAGTTATAATAGGAATTAGGCCGAGTTTAGGGGCTTACAAAATGAGTTTAAATCAGATTATAAAACTTGCCAATTTATTTTGTATTTATCCTATTTTATTTAGCTTAATTTGTATTATATAAATAATTAAATATACTTAATTATTTCGGCATAATTACATATATATAAATATTTATTTTTCTTACATAATATAAAGTATGTTGGTCTTACATAATTTCATAATTGTCACATGTGCATTTTTATAATTTCTATAATTAAAATGAACTTTATTCATGCTTTTATGTAATTTTCTTATATTATGGGTATTTTGGTAATTTTACACTTGTTGAGATTTTTGGGTTTTACACTAAGAGTTCGGGATAGAAACATATAACACTTATTCATATAGCTAGACTAATAGGATCACCAATAGAAAACCTTGTTTCGATCTATGGTTAAGTGGATAGGTAGACTAAGCCGGTGACTTAGGATTACACATAACGTCCTATTTCCATAGGTAGTTAAGTGGGTGAGGTCTAGAAGGTTGTGTTGTAAAATGCTTTTAAAGATTAGGTTAAATGACCCCAATATCGCTATTATCTAGGTAGAAAAGCTCATTTGCTTGAGGACAAGCAAATCCCAAGCGTAGGGGTATTTGATGAAGTGTCATTTTATACATTATTTCGGGGTCATTTAACCCCCTAAATCATAGAAATATGCCAAGATTATGTGCTTAATCATTTGTTTTCAGGTTTTTAGCACTTGGATGGCATTTGAAGAAAATACACGTGACTTTGGCTCATTTGGAGAAGAAACAGACAAGATTACGACTCTACACCAAAAATCATGAAGAATTGTGCAAACAGCGCGTGGAGACGGCGTCGCCATTATAAAGCGACGGCGTCAGGATCTTCATCGTGACGACGACAGAGATCCAGCGACGGCGTCAGGATGTGGCCGACTTAAAGAGGATCTAGAATCATCCACGTGGCGATGACGTCACAACTTTAAAGCGACGCCGTCACGCCGTTTTCACTATATATAAAAAATCAATTTTAAGGTTTTAAGTGTGTAACTTTGTATAACTTTTGGGAGACGAACCCTAGTCTTTCTAGCAGCTTTTTAGGTCGTTTTTAGGGACCCAAAACCCTATTGTAACTACCTTCAATCCATGTTTTAATCAAGTAATATTGTTTATCATTAATCATTCAATATGTCTATGTGTTGTGTGATTGATTTATGCTCTTGCTTTCTTTATAACATGCTAGGCTAAACCCTCCTTTGTATTTACTTATGATTGCATGAAACTTAGGTTGTAGATCCTTTTAATGTTGCTTCTTGTTGATGGATGTGCGCGTTAGGCTCTAGAAAACTAGCCATAAGATATTAAATTGGCATAGACGTCTAGGGAAACGCGAGTGTGTAGAAAGGATACCATCGGTAACAGTCTTCATACTACCTTACCCCTAATATGGTTGATCCCTCTTAAGATATTTCACATGCATTTAATATACTCTTAGGGGCCTTGTAATAGTCTTCATACTACCTTACTTGTGCGTTGCCTTAACGGAATATTAAATAGACGGCGGGTTCGTGTAATTCGTTCATGACTTAGGAAATACTTACACAGATCATCACAAGTGTGACAAAGCAACAGATCTAGGAGAAGCAATCTGAGGAGTAGTGCATGATTAGGTAAATACATCTTTTTATCATAAAGTTATCACCAGTAGTTTAGATTATATTTAGTTTAATTAGCTAAAACAAACCAACCTCTCAAAACCATGATATTTACTTGCTTTCTTAAAAATATAAAAACACAAAAAGAATCTTCTCTCAACCCCTTAGAATTCTGTTAGACCGTGTTCGAGCCTTCCCAACCTATTCCCCTAGAGAATGATAACAACCCCCGAGTCTTGCCTATACTACACTACAACAGTTAGGTACACTGCCTACTCTTACCTAGGGTGTTGTAAAAACTTCTGTTGAAGTCCTTTCGTACGACCGAGCACATCATGTTAACCTTTTCACTAATGAAAATTTTGATTATGAGTTGACAAGTGTTTGTTGGATAAAGTTAAAAGCAGGGTGTCTAGTTGGAAGAACAAAATGCTCACATATGTTGGAAGACTCCAGCTTATTGCATCATTTTAGCTTCAATGCATGTATATTGGGCTTTTGTTTTCATTTTGCATAAAGTGATTATCAAAGAAATTGACAAACTACTTAAAGGGTTCTTATGGAATCATGGTAAGAGCTCTAAAGGGAAGCCAAAGTATCTTGGAAGCAAGTCTGTAAACCTAAGAATCAAGGAGGTTTAGGCATAAAAGACTTAGGCAAATGGAATGAAATTCTAATGTCTAAACCATCTTGTGGAATTTTTCTACAATAAGAATCTTGTATGGTCAAATGGATAAATGTTCGATATGGCTCATAAGGGCAATTTGTATTTGGCTGTCAAAAGCAAGAAATAGTTCAAGTTGTGGATAAAGACATATTCTATCCTTAAGGGAATGTGTTAGAAACCATATTGTAAGAACCCGAATTTAAAGTCATTATTTATTTTGACTTATATAATTATTTTCTAAATTATAGAAAATTTTCCATTTATTATTTTGTCGATTTTGGTAAAAATCGTCGGATTTAAGTGAAACTGTGCTCATTGCTTTAAGAATTTCACGTATGTTGTTCTTTGAGCAACGATGAAATCCAATGCTCCGTATTTTGACCCGATCGCCTATTATATTTTATGTTTATATGAAATTTTAATTTTAAAAGTTTGTAATTGCCACCGAGTTAGATTTTTGCGTTTTTGGAAAAAGTGTGGATTAGGAAAGGTTTTAGGGCCGGACTATAAGTATTATTAGTTTGAAAAGAAGTGGGCCGAAACCCACTCTCCCTCTTGCTTTAGACCGGCCTTAGCCCTAACACACACCCTTATGATTATTTTTGCCTACTAGCCCATTAACTGATTACTAAATAAGGCCAACTAAAAACCACTCGTCCCCCTTTTTACTCTATAAAACTACGCACACACACACAACCAAATACAAGAAAGTCAGTTTCTTCTCCATCGCTTCTTTATTGTACAGAGCTATACAACCACTATAAAATACCTTCACCATCACCATTTAAATTACTTGAAATATCTCTTCTTCACCCAAAAGATTCCTAAAATCATCCTCAATCTATCCCATAAACTAATTTCACCATTCAGGATTTGTAAAAATATACTTTTACAAAGAATCTTGAGTTTTTAAGAGATTGATTGGAATTAAAGGTGTAGGAGCATCAATGGTTCGATTCTAGGTGATTACAAGCAAGATTGGACTCAAGAAAAGTTAGGGTTCATCCTTTTGGGGGTTTTGTTGCCGCGGCCTAGAACAAGAAACCCACATAGGGTTTGTGTGATCTCTTAAAATCCAAAATTGTAAGTTTGAATTGTGTTCTTTGTACTCCCCTTTTCACTAATTTGATGTTTCTAGCAATGCATGTGTTGATTTGGGGTTTTTATGAACATGCATATGCTTATTGTGATTGATCTTGATTAAGTGGGATAAGTGATGTAAAATAGGTGTTAGATGATTCACTTTGATGATTAGTGGCCTTGTGATGAGTTAATTGGGGATTTGAAGTGTTTGTGGATGGTGATAGGAGTGATTTTGCGGACTGTTTCTTGAACAGTAGGCAGGTTCGTCGTGGTTTTTCTTCAAGTTTTTGGCTTAGGGTCTGTAAACAAAAGACATAGGGGGATAGATATAGGTCTTAGGTATATGGGATAGTTGGATGCTCAACCAACTCCTCCGGATGAAGGAGTTATGGTCGAATTACGATCATGGGTCAAATCTGGACCCTTGAATATAAAACGTGTTAATCTATAAAATTTTGAACTAAAAGTTTGGGTTTTAATGCATGACTCAGTATTAGACACATAAGAAAGACTCCAGCACTTGGCCTTCAATTCATGCTATCGTTGATTAAGTATTTATTGCACTTTTCCGTTAAAGGATAGAGTTCAGCCAACTTTCTGGTTTCACCTTCGGTTAATAAAAATCCATTTCCCATGGATTGGTAAATGGTTTAGTTGATTGGACAAAGTTTTTGAAAACTAGACTTAAGTGGCTTTCCAGGGGTGAAAGCCTCATTTTTGTATCTTTTATAGATTAAGAGATACGATAGCGTGAAGTTGACTAAAATCTGGAAATTGAGTTTTCTGTTTTGAGTTTCAGTTAGTAAAATGAACTTTTCTCTTAAATGGTAAACAATTGGAAAGTTTGGCTTAGTGTTCTGGAAAGTAGACTCCAAAGGCTTTCCAGAGGTTCAAGCCTCATATTCATAGCTAATGGTTTGAGAGAAATGCTCTCATGAATCTGACCCAAACCAGAAAATAGACTTTTACGTCTAGGATTGGAAAAGTGGAAAGTGTGATCATGTGTGGTTACGATAAGGATTAAGGGCCGAGACTTAGTAGATGCATAATGGAGTATGTCTTCAGGTTATACATCCATATGGATTAGAAAAAGACTTTAGTTTTGACCCGACTCGGTGTTGCACATGTCTTGCATTTTTGTAAACTAGTTATTGAATAAATATGCATAATTTCTTGAATATCTTTATAAATTTTATGTCGTGACTTGCACATTATGTATATGTACATTGATTTGCGTATTTTATATAGCTCGAGTATCAATCGCATATTATATTTATTAATAGGTCGTGGTTGATTGTCGGCGTTCGTTTCTATCTTGTTTGGACATCTTGATCACATCTTTTATTCTCTGTAAGTTCATAGCCCCACCTTTTCTCTTTTAATGGTTTTCATAAACTTTTCTCGGGGTGAGAATACATGCTCGTTTTACTAAGCAAATTTATTGATTTCTACTACTTAAGCGTTACATGACTTTTAATAAATGGTTGATTACTTATGAACTTACTAAGCTTGATTTGCTATGCATGTTTTTACCTTTGGACACAAGTGTTGTTTTCAAACTGTATGCTATGCCTGATATTATTGCCTGAATATTATTGCCTAAGTGCCACTTCTGCCATCTAAGTCCCCTTTCAATCATGAACCGTCAGTTGCTAATGTAGTGAGCGCGAATGTTGTGGATAGATCTATCGGGACTGACCATCCCCGTCATGAATTATGGTTTCATGTTGACCATGGGCGCATTTAACATTTGAGGTATTACTTTCTAGGGTGTTTGGCAGAACATCCTACTTTTGTGGGGCATTCCAATCTATTGATTGAAGTACGTTAAGGTTTCGGTGTCATGAGCTTAGTGCAATAATACTTGTTTTATATTTAGACTTGGTGAATCTGATTCCCTTGTCTATAATACCTACTTTGGACTACGGAATACGTACTTAGTCTGCTAATACTTAAATCTTGTGGTCCACTTCTAAACATTATTTGATTTATTGATTTACTACTTGGATTTCGATAACAATTCTTCTAAATGTTGTAACGCTACCTTTCTTACTGAAATATTACTTGATTTATTTCAATAATGTTTTTACTTAAACCTATGAATTCATCAACATTATTGTTGACGTTTTTGCATGTATTTTCTCAGGTTATATCTTGTTAGCTGAGCATTGGGAGCATTCGAGACGCGTGGATATCAACAAAACTCAAGGACTCAGTTTTCTTCACATTCGATAACTTTTTAACTTCAAATATACAAAATGATTCACGTTTGAACTCTTGTAATCTTGTTAAATTATAAATTATTGGGACCAAATTTTACTCTGAAATTTAATCGAATGTGCTTTACTTTTTAAGACGTCTCTTTTGAAGTCGTTTTCTGTAACTTGTACTTTATACTATGAAGTAGCACCCCAAAGTAGTATTCCGCTGTGTTGTGATTTTATGGGGGTGTTACACGACCCAATACTCACGGGTTGCATTTAATACACTTAATGCTGCTACCCTCCCACCGATTCATACCCGATCCAATACGTGTCTATTTCTCTTATCTCCCGGTTTTATACGTGTCTTTCTCCTCTCACATTAACAAACAACACACCAGACACATACAACACAACTTTGATAATTTAGGGTTTTTTCTAATTTAGGGTTATGTATATCCATTTTATGGGGTTTTTATCAATTATGTGGTGTTACTGAAACTGAGCGTTTGGATCAATTAGGGTTGGTGCTCGAGGTCAGCGGTTTGTGGCGGTGAATAGGCAAGAACAATAGAGTTCAAAATGAACTTCACTCCGGCTACCAATAGTAAGTCTCATCATATATTTTTTAAACTTTTTTATGAATCAGAGTGTATAATTAGAGCTGCTTAATTATTTTAAAGATTTTGGGTGTTGTTGGTTTAGAATAATTAAGAAAAGAAACTGCATGTGTAGAGTTTTTTGTTCAGAAATTTCGAACTCAAAAGTTACTCAGGTGTTTAGGATTTGATTATTGTTAATGTTTATTCTTAATAGCGGAATCAGATATGTACCTTTTAAATAAGCACTTCGACAATAGTGTTTGCATTTTCTGATCTTATCAAAAAACAATGGTGTTACAGATGAACATTTTTTTAGTGTTTGGGATTTATTTGTAAGTGAAATAAGAAGTTTGGAAAAGCAAATGAGCGATAAGCTCATGTTCGGGTCAATTCAGACAAGGATGAGATTACTTGCATCATGGTGGGGCAAGCTCGCTAAGCTTGCTGCCACGACTGATGTATTCTCTTTTTTTATAAAGTGAACGTGTTCATGGGATAATATGGTGTGGGATGATACAGTACTTATAAAAAACTAGGTTATTTGAAAGATGTTTAGCTATTAGTTTTAAGG
>BQNB010128505.1:3540-14489 GCA_026074375.1 Tanacetum coccineum
AACGTACCAAGCTCAATCGGCATGAGATCGATTTCAAAAAGATGGTTCACTAAATTTAAAGTGCAACCTTCTAAAACAGTGTTCGTACTAACTATCCTTCCGTCGGCTAACACTACCTCGTAACTGGTATCTATTTTAACCAGATCGATATCAAGCATGGAACTAAATCTAGTGTAACCACATTCGGACCTTGCGGTTCAGCATCCTTAATCGCATAAGCTCCGCTACGAGCTTCTCCAACTTCCTCTTGCTTGACCTTCTTGGGCATCGGTTCCTCGTATGACCTTGCTCACCACAATCATAACAAGTTCAAATAGGCTGAGCGTTTGCACCCGTGGCAACATTCTTTTCCTTGCAATACCTTGCTTTGTGCCTAATCTTTCCACACTTGTGGCACTTGATCGTGCATTGAACAACATGGCGAGTAAAACAACGTTCACGTACAGGAAGTGATCTAGAAGACACATTTCCCTCATTCGGAGTAGTAGTCATAGCTCGCACGTTCCCTTGCTTTTGATTATTCTGTAAAGATTGGCGTGAGTTATCCTTGTGTTTGCTCTTACCACTATTTTTCCCACTTTGGAAGTTCTCCCACTTTCGCTTATTTCCTTCAAAAATCCTTTCATTCCTAGCTTGCAACTTTTGTTCCATCAACTTATGTGCCATAAGTACAACTTCATTCAAGTTGGTAGGCCTAGAAGAAGTAACTTCACCCTTGATGTTATCAGATAATCCTCGGATGTAAGCATCAACTTTCATACTTTTTGGCTCGACCATTCTTGGACACATCAAAGCTAACTCATTAAATCTTTGAGTATAAGCCGCCATGTTATACTCCTTGACCTTCAGGTTCCACAACTTGTTTTACTTTCTTTGCAGTTCTTCCACAGGACAAAACTTCGTTGTTATCAATTTCTTCATCTCAGTCCACCCCATTTGGTTAGCAACATCTAGTCCCAAAATTGAGACTTTAGAGTTCCACCAAGTCAGTGCAGGTCCTCGCAGTGTAGCAGCAACAAACTTAACTTTCTTATCTTCCACACACTCGCTTATCCCAAAAGTATCACCTTTTTTCAAACCATCTCCTAAGCTCAACAGCTCCTTCAGTACCACAGAAATTATCAGGGTTACACTTCATGAATCCAGAAAAAGTGCATTCTCGAACAATTGGTGCGGTAACTTGACCCCTAGCTTGTCCAGATCCACTAGAATTATTTTCGGCATTCGCTTGTCTTGCTGCTCATTCAAGGGATATCGACATCGACACATTCTTTTGATCTTCGCCGAACGACAGCTTGATCAAAGGTTTTTTTTTCAGACTTATGGAGCATGATTTCTGTCAACGTGACACAAAAAACAACTTGATAAGCAGTACATAACATGATAAACTCATAACATTGTACAAAGATAAATCAATCACAACCAACAGTCACACAACATCAGTAGTAATCAAAAGATTAAGTCATTCATTATCATGCACAGAAGAGTATAAACAGAAGTTGCATTATGTTACAAAATGATACAAATTGTTACAACCAATAGCATCAAGTCTACTAACTGAAGATTCAGTTGAGCGATTACACAATAAAGATACTACTAATGAAACTAAACTACTAAGAGTCACGAGGGGATCCTCGCAGCTCAGATGATGGACTTTCCTCATCCTCAACCGGAACATCGATAGCCTCATTTGGTCTTTCTTTAAACACAACTCCCCTACGAATCATCTCTTTATAGAACTCATAAGCTTGAACTCTAGTCCAATAGAGATCTCTCTTGACTCGTTATTTCTGCATATGAAGAAGTGTGTTTCTTGACCTCGATTCTTCCAATTCTTTCTTCAACTCCTTACACTCAGCCTTTTCTTCAGCATTACCAAGCTTTCTAACCAGATTCTCCATTGCAGCCATTCCTTCTTCCACACTAGATCGCACTTCATTACCCAAATCCAAAATCAGCTTACCATAGTACTTATCCTTTGCCTTCTCCTTCTTTTCGACCAATGCATGCGCCGTCTCGTGACCACACAGTCGTCTTGAAAGAAAAGTCATCCGACCAAAAAGAGAGTTAATGTCCCTCCTTATAAAACCAGGTACAGACCATCACTGTCCTCTCTGTGGAAGCTGGCAGTAGACGACTCACCTACCTCATGGACACTAGCAGGAACAGTCTCATCCTCGGGATCAACCGTGTCCTTAACCTCAATCACATCTTCAGGCTCTGAATCAAAAGCCGGTGGTAGAGGGTTTAGAGGATCCGCCTCTAAATAAGGAAATATCAGCTCTGGCTCATTTGCTTCTTCCTCAATGTCTACTTCCATATCATCTTCTTCTTCTTGAGGTTCTTCCTCCTCAAACTCTTCTTCGTCTTCGAACTCTTCTTCTTCTTCTCCCGGTTCCTCATTCTCATCGACTAAGGCAGGCTCAGGAATAGCGAGAGCGGGATTGGGTAAATCATCCACATGATCTGGAGGAATTACATTTGCCATGATAATCTAGAAAATATCATATAATACTTATTCAATAGTGTTCCAATAAGAATACTATTATCTAAAATAACAGTTCGCATATGTGTGCAACAAACAAAATTTACAATTTGTGGCATTCTCGTTCAATATATATCTCAAATATACTCCAAACATATATAATAATTATTATTATATAATCACATAACAATCTATGCATACAACACACGCATAAATATATCAATACATAACAATTTATGCATACAACACATGCATAAACATTCCTTCTCTTTCTATATGTAACCAATGGCAACGAGGAGTCTTGGCATGCGTGTAGAAGCGTTATAGTTATAGGTTTTTAAAAACTCGACCTAGTTCTCTATAACCTTAGGCTCTGATACCACTCTATAACACCCCTATTTTTGGATTGCGCAGCGAAAATTACAATGGGTGTTATTAAATAGCACAATACACCAAGATAATAGAAAACGACCCAAATAAGACGTTTTACAAACATGTGTTCCATTATTTATTCAAAGAAAATGCGTTTAGGTCCCCACAGGAATCGTAACCACAACCATTACAACATTTGAAAGACAATTGTTTCAAATTAAAGACATTGTTTTAAAACACATTAAGACATTGTTTTTGAAAGACAAGGAACACACAAGTAGTCTTTCACCAAATGATCACACGCACGACACCTCTACGCCATCATTGACTTCATCCTTGGTTACCTGGGATAAGACATGTTTAAAACGTCAACAAAATTGTTGAGTGAAATTCATAGAGTTTAAAATAATCAATAAGTAATAATCTTTGAATACATAATTAGTTCTCGGGAAAACATTGCAATGAATACAATGCATAACATCTCTTTTCTTTCACGCAATAAGCTCATGACACCGAACGTTAACAATACATATATCCTTTCATATGTCAATTTGCCCCAGAACAAGGTATTATTATCATATACCTACTACTTTTAAATACAAAACGTCCGTTTGACAGGGTGTTCACAAGGATTCAGACCCCAGACGGGGTTGTCAAACCCAATAGATCTATTTAATGCATTAGTGTTCACCTCGCAAGGTAATTAACGGTTCATGAAATAAGGGACTTTGACAATAGCTACTTATGCGGAAACATTCTCATAATCGGGTCCAGCATACCATAAAATCATATGTGTTCGATATATAAAACAAACATGTATCCCCCTCACGGGTTTATAAAATAATTAAAAGATTTAAAAGCGAGGCTATGAACTCACCTTAATTAAAAGTATCCAATCAAACAACTCAATACGAGCAAAAAACCTTCACCCCTCAACCGCGACCTATATATAATACATATAGCGGTACGTGACTACGAGAACATATACCATATAATCATAACTAGTATATATATAATTATATACTACAATCTCCAAGTGCGACACAAAATATTTATTTTGATGCACCGAACCGATAACACCGACGTTTACCACAAGTTTCTATTGTTTTAGAAAGTTGCCGAATAGTAAGGATAAACTAATCCGAAACAAAATATTCGTTATTACTTAACTAACATTTCGAACCCTTTTCTTATAAAAGACCATATTCTAAAATACATGCAAGTTTGACTTTCAAAAATCAAACTTCGTAATTGACTTCTACACCAAAATTTACCAAATCTTAATTTGGCCGTAAAACATTCGTTATTAAGAGTTGCGTCATAGGCCACCTAGCGAAACGTAGCTAAAGGCGAACTCTATCACTTTTCATTATTAAAAATAACTTTCAAAAATTTCTCAACTCGCTACCAGGCGGTCAAACTTTCTGGTCAAACTTAGCCAATGCAAAACCCTTTAAAATGACATTTTTGACTTAAACCCACTATCAAAATATGTTTAACTAGTCTATTTATTTATACTAAAACCATTAAACTTCAAAATAATCAAACAATACTTTTTAATAATATATTCTGCATTTGGAATCCCAAGCACATAATATATATCACGCAATATCATCAAATTAACAACTTTAGAAATGTAAATATAACACTTACACCACATCTTAACACAATAGAAATCAACAAAAAACTCGGTTTGGGTTCCCCATTGGTTCGTGGTTCGAACACAACCCAACAACCAAAACCAATGCTTTTTCAACAAACCCACTTGCAAATAACACTAATCTAACCTCAATAAACACCCTTTTGAGATCAAAACTTCAAAAACTTGACCAAATCTCAAGTTACCAAAATACTTATTGCAAGTGTAATATTTTTAGTGGGATATGTAGGATTTGATGAGAGGATTAAGAAAATATAATTAGATCGTATTGCATGTCAGAAAATCGACGACGGTGGTGGTGTGAGACAACCATGATTTGAGTAGGTTAGTTAAACCGTTAGTATTGACTTATGTGCCTGTTGCAATATATGGTGTATGTGATTCTGTGTGTTTATATGAGTTTATGTGGGTTATGTGAGTTATTGGTAATCAATCCATTGAGTGTTATCATCTCAATAAGATTGGAATAGTGGTGAAATTGGTTAAGTTCATTTCGTTCACTTTTGAGTGACAAGGAAATGATTATTGAGATTTGAGCATTTCCGTGTTAAATGTGTAAGTATTATTACGTATACGTATTTTTGTGTTATGTAATCTAAGATAGGTTTAATTTTGAAGTGTTAGTAAGAATAATGAAAAAAGATATATTTTAGGAAAGTTAAGTTTAAAAATGAAAAGTTAAAAAGTTATTTTTAAAAGTCTATTGAATTTCTTAAAGCAAAAAGGTATAGTCCAAATTAGTTAAGGTTTTATAAAAGTTTTAAGGATTTTATACTAAGTAATATACAATGAATAAATAGAAAATATATATTATAATATATATAATAATATAAAGGCCTAGTCGGCCGAATAAAAGGAAAAAAAAAAGGAAAAGAAAAAAAAAATTGTATTAGGAAACAAATTCTAAATAAGGCTTTATCTAGGATAACTTCGGTAGCCTATAAATACTAAAAAATAAAATCCCATAAACCCCTATTGTTTGTTCACACCATGATCCAACAGAAAAAAAAGGAAGAAATTTTTTAGGTTTAAGTATTTTCTAAGTCTTTGTTTAATTCTATTTCATTTTTAATTTCTTGTAATCTAAAGTATGAAGATTATATGTTTAAATCAGGAAAAAACTTAGGTTTAAACTTTCTGAGTTATAGTTAATGCATGATTGTTTGATCTATTGATTCAATTGGTTTCGTGATTTGATCATGCGTTAGGGTCTAGATCGCCCGAATTAGTTGTTTAATTCACTGCAGAAAATTATGCAGTTTTGTAACGGTCATAACTCAATCATAAATTATCAAATAAACAATTTACAACATACTGGAGATAACCTCAGAGAGTCTACTTTCTAGCAAAGTTGGTCTCGTGAGTTTTTATGGTCGGGAAGTGGGTCAAAAGTCATTAAACCCCAAAAAAATTAAGTGTAGTAAAACAGACTAATTTCAATTTTGGTTTTGATTTTCTAATAAGATACTTAGACAGCTAGGTAAGAAGCTCACAAACACTGAAGTTGTTTATATATTGTTGTGTGATCCTTAAATTTTTGCTACGTATGATTGTAGTGTGATCCCAGAATTTTTGCTAATATGTAAAGAGGTCTAAAGTGGCATCTGGTGTCATACTTTTAGGGTGTTAGATTTTGGACGAATTCTGAACACTTTGGATTAATGAATTTCTAAAGGGTATTTGTAAAAGGGTAATGGCTTTGGGAGAACTATGAGAGGTTCATAGGACATATATGTAGCATGGTGAATTTTGGTTTGAATTGTGGAAGTGTTTAAGTGGTACGTTTATGACGTGAAATGTGAGTTATACAAATTCAGCTCAAAACCAAAAAATTAAAGTGGTATCAATGAAGTGTAGATGGCATATGTAAGAAGTTGAAAAATGGGATAAATCAAGTATAGTGTAAACACCCTCAAATCTAGTATTCAGTCGGAATGTTGAATATCCGAAGCGTTTACATTTATTGGTTCTAATATGCACAAGAACTTATAGAACGACTACAAAACGTGATCGTTTGAAAAAGATACATTGGATTAACAAAAAACTGTTTGTTACATAATTCACATGGCTTCAAATCGTTCAAACCAATATAGATAAAGATTCCGGTTTATAACAATTGTCCCCAAAGTGTAATAAGACCCCAAATCTTTAGTGTTGACTCTTCAATTATTGACTCTCAATGTATCATTGCACCTCGTGTCTTATTGACCTGAAAAACATGCTTAAAACGTCAACATAAAGTTGGTGAATTCATAGGTTTATGTAAATCAATTGTAGGACCGCAAGATTTTCAAGTGCATGATTAAGCAACAGATGCAAATATCATAAAAAGTAATTACGTTTCCTAAGCTCATGACACCGAAGCTCGACATGTATGGAAGCAAATTAAAATTTGCCAACAAGTGTCCCGTGAAGGATGGTGGCTAACCCCGCAACATCCCAGATTGCGACATGGTAGCGTTCGTTCCCTCAGTTATACTAGTCACCTCGAACGGGGAAGTATTCAATCCCTAATAGATCTATCCAATAACATTCGCGCCCACACAATGTAATTCCCAATCACATCTTGCAATTAACAGTTCAAGATTCATGGACATAAGAGGTTATGATAACTTAGGCAACCACGTAAACATGGTATAAAATGTACACATGCGTCCAGTGTTTATAAAACAAAGCATGTACTCACCCCAAGATGTAAATCATTTAAAAAATTGTAAAGCATGTGGGCTATTAACTCTACCATAGCCGGTAGTTCTCTGAATGATAACAAATAAACCAAGTTAAGCAGTGGCCACACCGTTAAGTACCTATGTAGTACGATTCAAGTCTTAGTTTTACACATTTAAGCAACTACTCATAGATAAACTAACTCTCCATTTTAAGTTTATATATACCGTTATCACTTGTGTGGTGACGCACAAGATTATTGTATTTATAATTTCGATGGTTCTCGAGAAACGTAAAATCATTGTTAATAAATATACATTATTTATTTCGTCGTTAAATAAACTCGTTTAATGTCCGAATATCCTAATAGACGAGCACCCGTTAAGTGTTTTATTCATTTCACTTTTTCTCACTATCATACCCTTAAGTTTCTTATAAATACGAATCAGCCCCCATGGGTTTATTAGTATACTTTAATTACATTTTAAACCCCCAAGTTTCATAAATTTCATAAGTGGTCCTTCAAGTTACAAAGTTGTAATTTATGTCTTTATAGTTACACTTCAATCCCTAAGTTTCACAATGTTTCAAAAACAGTCCCTGGAGTTATTGTATTTCGAAAAATGACAAAGTTAACCCCCTTATGTTTCGGAAATTGCATTATTAGCCCCTTGACTTGCGAAAGTTTCATATTAGCCCCAAATAAACTTCAACAAATGTCATTTCTCTTGGTTAAGTTCATTTAGGTTATAAAAGCTGTTTCGGTTTTTAAATAAGCTCATCGAGCTTATTTTTGGCTTAACGGGCCTTCTTGGGCCCGTTAAGGTCCGTTTAGCTTTTTAGAGGCCCGTTATAGTTTTAATAAGTCTAAATGTTTCCAATAAGCTCAGTAGGGTCCGTTAAGCTTAAAATAAGCTCGGGGAGCTTATTGTGGCTTATTTCGAGCTTATTGGGCCCGTAAGCCCAATAGCTTGGCCCGATATACCTTTTAGGGTCTTTAGGCTTTTACTAGATCATTTTTAACTTGAATTAAGCCCCAATAATCTGTGTCACTTTCCAGCTTATTCAAAATAAGCTGATAAGCTTCTTATTGGGCCGGCTTAGGTCCGTTAAGGCCCGATAAGGGTTTTAGAGGTTCGGACTTAATTCATTTGGGTCCGAATGACCTTCCGAGTATTTTTATAAGGCTTGTATGCTGTTTAAGCTTCGAATCACTGTGGGAGCTTATTCGTGGCGGTTATGGCATATTTTGTGGACTCGGTAGAATGGGCTGATGGGCCCTCTTAGGTCCGATGGGCTTAACGAAGCATGCCAAGGGACCATTAAGGTTCTGTAGGTTCATATTAAGCTCAATGAGCCGCGTAAGCTCAAAAATAACTTTTTAAGCATATTATAGCTCATGGGATCGCGGTTGGGCTTCACGGTGATAAGCTACGAGTCCATATAAGAGGCTCGCTAGTTTCCATAGGTATTTCGCTTCAAGAGAAAACAATAAGCACCCTTAGCCCTTAAATAAGCTCGGGGAGCTTATTTACGAGCTGCCAACTTATTACCCGAGGCTTGTTGGACCTGTTAGGCCCGGGCCGAGTACCCTTGGACATTACACGAGTCCATCATGGCCCGTTGCTTCCCTTAGCCACTTACACGGTTGTTCGGAGGCCCTAGTGACAATATGCCGCGTATTCAACTTGTGTATACGTCGGGTTCTACATGCAAGTGTCCATTAGGGTCGCAAGCGTATTACTAAGCCACCTTAATTTGTTTACAACTTAAGTTTACGTGTAGTTATTCTATATTTTCGTGCCTAGGTTAATGATTTCGTTTGAATCACTAGCTTGTCCCTCCCCATCATTGTTCATGCGTTTAACAGCCCTTGCGCCATACCAATGAATCATACGCCACAGTTAGGCACACACCCTTACATGTACGCGCATAAGCAAAACAAATCAAAGGAAAAGATATCATGAAGCGTAAAGGGTTATTGTGACTTACAAAAGGTCCTAGAGTTCGAGAGATTTAGGGAGTGGACGTAAATCGCTAACGATAGTAGATTGTTAGGTGTAGATTGTTTTTTTGTTATTTGTTTGTTTTTTTTTGTTTGTTTTTTTTTGTATGTGGGGTCCCGTAGCGCGTAATACCTCCTTGTGGATGTTTGTTGGTGGGTTTGAGACCGAACACAAAGAGAGAGGAATGTTTAAGTGTTTATGATTAAAGAAGGTTTAAGTGTAATGTGTAAGAGTATTTTAAAGGGCAAGGTAATTTGTTAAATTCCCTTGATTCCAAACAAACTATAAAACGAGCCATAATATGTGGTTTTTTAGAGGAACACTAGTTACTTACACATGGTATTGTGTTAAACCACTAAGTACATGTATTAAAGACCTAGGTAATGTACAAGATTGAGTTAGATTAGGCAAATCTCATGACTTGGTGTGTTGTTTCCTTGCTAACCACGACTAAGAAGAGCAAGGGAAGCAAAGTGAGTATTAACCATTGGGTAAGGGACTAGTAGGAGACCGTTATTAACCATTGGGTAATAGGCTAACTAGGAACATATTGTACATGTTTTAATTAAACATGGGTTGTACAAGTACTTATAGATCATTAGGAGATTTTCTAGTTTCTTTAGTCCCCTCCTTCGACCAACATAGGATTTTAACATAAGAATTGATTGAATTTTGTGTTTAAGGTTTAACATTAGGTATTGGTTTGAGTTTAGGTAAGTCTAGGTATTTCCGGGGTGTGTCTAAATGTATTTTATTGCGAAACGTAAGCATTTTACGTGACTATTAAAATAAAATATACAAAGTTAATAATTATCTTCTTAATAATTATATAACACTTGTTTGACGTAAACCTTAATTTATTTGGTGACTGTTTATGTTAAATGATTATTTCTAGTCTACGCGATTTAGCTTAAAAGTTAATTTAAAAGTAAACGCGTATTGGACCAAAATAAATAGTGACGAATAACAGGAGTCATAAAATGACCTGAAATTGAGAAATGTTACAGTCTCCACCCGTTAAAAGAGCTTTGTCCTCAAATCTTAAGACCTTGTAGTGGATTACAAAGCCCGGTTTATGAAAAGCTGTGGGTATTTTTGTTTGAACGAATCTTCATGTTCGTAGGTAAACTCAGGACCTCTCCTAGATTTCCAATGAACCTTAACCAATGGTATCCGGCTTCGCTTCAATCGTTTGATCTCCCGTTCTATGATTTCAACGGGCTATTCCATAAACTGGAGCTTATCGTCAACGTGAATTCCTTCTAACGGCATGACTAATGGTTCGTCAGCGTACCATTTCCTCAGATTAGACACATGGAAAGTATGGTGAACTCTGCTCAACTCTTGAGGAAGTTCTAGCCTGTAGGCAACTTTCCCAACTTTGGCTAACACCTTGAAAGGTCCGACATATCTTGGGTTCAGCTTTCCCCGCTTACCGAACCGTACGACCCCTTTCCAAGGTGAGACCTTGAGCATATCCCTATCCCCAACTTTGAACTCCATCGGCTTTCGCTTCCGATCAGTGTAGCTCTTTTGTCGATCCTGAGTAGCTTGCATCCTCTGCTTGATCAGGACGATCTTTTCCGTTGTTTCTTGGATCAATTCTGGACCAGTCAATTGGGCTTCTCCAACTTCGGTCCATCACACCGGTGATCGACATTTTCGACCGTACAGTACCTCATAAGGTGCGGTCTTTATGCTAGCGTGATAACTGTTGTTATACGAAAACTCGGCTAGTGGCAAATGCTTAACCCATCCC
>BQNB010128506.1:2343-14469 GCA_026074375.1 Tanacetum coccineum
CTGAGTTGTTGGGTTTACGATTTAAAGTGCCCTAGCTCCTCAAACGTTTACTGAATGACTTCTGAATTATGATGGCCCGAACGGTGTTATGATAATCTTTATATCAAAATCAACATCAATATTCAAAAATTACATATTCAATCAAACTAAGACTTAACATATATTCCCAGGTTGCCTGTGCCGAAGCCGTTACTTTTATTCCATATACATTTGCTATCAATTTCCCTATACCGTTCAGGTGAGTTCATAGCCTTGCTTTTCAATCTTTTTATAAACCCGCGAGGGGGATACATGCTCTAAATATGAATGCAATTATTTCTATATGCTATTTCAATTTACTATTGCCTAAGTAACTGCTTTGCCTTTAAGTCCCCATAATCATGAACCGTTAATTACTCTTCGTAGTAAGCGCAAATGTTGTGAATATATCTATTTAGGCTGGACTCCCCGTTGGTGTACCCAGTTACGAGTAACCAATTGTACATCATTAGAAATCACGCGGATGTTTTGGCAAAGGCATCCGCAGGGGCAATAACGTATTACCATACCCTAAGGCTTCGGATTCATGAGCTAATGGAAATAATAAATATGTTTTCAATACTGGGTGTATGTCAACGTAACCCAAATATCGCATTTGCATTCAAATTATATTACGTAAACCTATGGATTTCACTCAACCTTTGTGTTGACTTTTTAGCATGTTTATCTCAGGTTATTGAACAATATACGGCACGGAGTGGCATGGACTCGAAGATGGCTAAAACTTGTTATCATTCACATTGTATGTAACTAGATTTTGGGACCTGCCTTTGTAAAACTATGATTTGAAATGAATGATAACATATCTTTTGAACAACGTCTCTTTTGGGTTGTTTTCTATGATTATGATTGTTGTATCCATGAAGTAATACCTCAGATTAGCTTCCGCTGCTATATTGTAAAAATGGGGGTGTTACATTCACCGTCAGTAACTGTGTTCCGCGCCTTTTACACCCGTTCGTATAGTGATGGGTTGTTTTCTTTTGGAAAGTTCCTCCGTGCCGCTATACTCTTATGTGAATTGTATGTAAAAGATACTTAACTATTATTTATTATATAAATTACTGTTTTTACTGGATGGTTACTGTCATGTTTCATCCCTCGTTAAACTATTCACTTCATCTGAGTGCGATATGGAAAATGCCTTTTCCACTAGAATATTCATAACTTATTACTTCAGCTTCGTCTCAGCTACATCGGGAAGCACTTCTTTTTAACTCTTCAGGAAGATTTATAGAGATGGTTATATAATCCCGTAACATTCTCATTTGTCTTTAATAATCCGTATTTGAAGGAGTACAGAGCATTTTATGCTAAAGAATCACCTATTTCACCACCGGATCCTATTACTCTACCAGCTATTTTAATTTCATCTCCGGTATTACCACCATCACTACTATTTGATCCTCGATATTTCTTTGTTCCTAAATGATTATTACCACCTGAGAAGCAAATCCATTCCCCATCTTCTTCTTTAACTACGTTATTTAATTCCTTCTCGGGAAGCAGCCTGTAATCCTAGCATCACTCATCAGAGTCTCAACTATACTCCTATTCACCTTAGATATTATGAATTAGGGTAAACATCAATACGTGCTGAGAACACCATGAGAAACAAACTGAAAGCATTCTGAAATACTTAGAAGAACCCTCTTTTCACTGTATTGAGAAAATGAAAGAAAGATTTGTTATTGATTGGATAATCATGTCAAAGGATTTTGATAAAGTAAAAACCAAACTACAAGAAGCCGGCGCACAGATACTTGAACTACAAAAGAAGCATATGGGACAGAGAGACAAGATTTCTTTTGTTCGCTTTAAGGGAGCTTTGATTAGAAAATAACCTTTGAGGATATCCAAGATCGCCATCAACTATATATGAAGAATCTTATGGAACACACTTCATGAACTTCATGGACTACTAGATCGAAACACTTATCTTTTATGCTTTTATCTAAGGAAACATAGTATAAGTAGCAACACCTGTCAGATCTTAGGTTATGAAACTAAAATTCCATTTTACCTTACCGTTTCAATATCATATATGTCATTTCTTGTTATCTCCGTCTTCATCATCAATTAACTAGGCCACCACCCGATTATCCCTTCAATGAGTTTATCTATGCAGAGTTAGATAACTCATTATAAATATTACTAGCACTGGAAAGTGAACTAATCCCGAGGAATCTAATAAGTCAAATGCTTGTTTGAACGTTCATATCTGAAAATCTTAAAACTTCCTGTTATATCCTACAATGTAATATCAAGGAATATGTATTTCTTGTTAGAACTCACACAATGATATTCAATATCACTAAGTATGAAAATTTTAATTTTTATACAATGACTTGTGATATGACTATCATTATCTGGATTCTTATTACATGTTATCTTATGTTGACAGAATACCTCCCAAAAGGATGTCAACATCTGAAGCACCAGACCTGACTCAGGCTACCATCGAGGAACTTGTGTGCTCATAGTTTTGTCGTAATATTCTGAAAAGCACAAGCTGCAATGTTGGAAAGTACAAACAATCCATACTATGAACACAAGTAAAAATTCAGGTAGCAAGGAAATGTGATTACAAGAAGTTTACAAGTTACCAACTCTTCTACTTCAATGGTACAGACGAAGCCGTTGGTCTCATTCGCTAGTTTTAAAAGAAGTATGTAATCAAATATTTTCTCATAGCAAATGTGCTGAGGAGAACAAAGTAAGATTTGCTGTTAGTACCCTTACTAAGGAAGCTTTGTTCTAGTGGAATTCATTTACCCAGTCTATTGGAATAGAAGAAGCCTATAAGATCACCTGGTCTGAATTTAAAAGACTCTTGATAGAAAAGTATTGTCCTCGAACTGAGATCAAGAAAATGGAAGAAGCTATTACCATTGAACCTGAAGTTAATTTAAAGCATGTTAGAAACTCAATTCTGTACAAGAAACAACAACCATAAACGAAAGGGTTTAACAATGAAAGGAAAACACCATGTCAACAATAACTACCCCTAATGACACACAACAACAATATCCACTTTAAACAAACACAACCAAAGCAATAATGTACACCAACAGTAGAATAAGAGACAGAAACCTTCTGAGTTATACTGACTAATATGGATATCAAGGTAACAGTCCTTTGTGTATAAGATGCACCTAATCACATAGGACCTTGTTTTTTCTTTTTATTTTTTACATGTCATAGTGTCAAATTTTGCAACAAGATAGGGTCATCAAACCAGGAAATGCAAAAACAAAGGAATCTCGATTTATCTAAATTTGATCCTAGTTATAGATATGTTAGAACCTACCTCGAAGTGCTTGTAGGTATAAATAAAAACACTGTAAATCTTAACTATGTAAGTATATAGGCAAGTTGTTCACGATATTATCATTCTATTTTATACCTCACTATTTCTTAGTTCCGTTTCTTGGGTCGCCTTCTTTTGACTTTGTAAAACCTACCTTTAAAAATTAATCTTATTTGAGCTTCATCATTGGTAGGATTATTATCTAGTATTTACCAACATTTTCTGCGACAAGAAGTCATCCACATTTCCTATCTATGGTAAACTTTGATCACTCGAAGTCGACAAAACAAAACCGACTCTATTTCTTAGATCCTGTATAAAACGAAAGGTATTATATCTAAGGTTGTCAAAAGTTTTTTATAATTCAAGTTTGGGAAGCAAGCAGAGAGGAAAAGGACTAAAAGACATTTCCCGTAGTCAAAGAATATCAAGATATCTTCCTAAAGATTACCTGGTATCCTCCATTCGCCAAGTAGAATTCCAATTCGATTTAATCCCCGGCGGAAGAACACCTATAGCCTGAACACCTGATAGATTGGCTCCTTCATAAATGCATGATAAGAGTTATCTAATTAACTTCAAGATCTATCTGGACCGCAGGTTTCAATATTAAACAAGTACATCCACTTGGGTAGCTCCTTATCTTATTTGCTATGAAGATGAGAATCTTTCAGATGTGTTATCGTTACCGAGAGTTGTATTAAACATTAACCATCAAGAATCATTACCCATTGCCCTCTGGATCAATGAAACTTATTCGTGTTTTTTGTTTTTTTTTTTTTTCTTTTTTTTGATCATCTTCGAGGTTCAAGCATTTAATCAAAAATTGACTTAAGATCAAGACTTATCTAAATGAGGAGGTAAGGAATGAAGATATTCTAAGAACTGACTTTGAACAAGATTAGCGACACTATAAAATTCCAAGTAATTTGGTTTAATTAACCGGCCCCTACCATATTCATGGATCTCATGAATCAGGTTTTTATCGTGTAAACTACTTAGACAAATTTACTAATAGTGTTCATCATTATATTCATTATTCTCTTTTAACAAAGAGATCAAGAGTACGTCTGGAAAATAATTTTGAAATTACTCAGAAGGGAGGAATTGTATGCCGAATTCTCCAAATGTGATTTCTGGATCGGTATCGTGTGATTTAATGTCTCATTATCCTTCTCATAGTTTTATCTTCTACCTAATACCATTTTGATATCATGTTTTATGCTTAAATAGGATGATTTATAATCATCTTATTGAAATGAATTAGGATGCTTCTTCATTTGAATAAGGAAATTTTTAAAACTCTAAAACTTTGAATGAATTTATAAATTCTCAATTACAAGGATTGGGACGCCTCTGTTTGTAAATGACAAATTATAAATGAGTGGGCTTAAGTATGGCATTCGTACAAACAAGTTTCTTTCAAATCCGTTTGTACAAACAAATTCCTTATTATCATTATTACCTTCATACGGTTAAGTATCTAGTCATCATCTGTTCATTTCCAAAATTTATATCCAACATGATTTGCAACTCTCTTACAATTCATAATCATTTCTTAACATCACTCCAGCATTCAGCTAAATCTCGGAACCAAAAATAATACAAGAAACCACTGAAAAGATAATGCAAATTCGTCAATACTTGCAAGCTGCAAGAAATCGACAAAGAAGTTACGCCAATGTAAGATGAAAAGCTTAGAATTTCAGTTGGCAATGTGTTATGTTGAAAGTATCACCCCGGCAGGGTATTCTTTCGTTCGAAAATCGAGGAAAGCTTAATCACGGATATATTGGACCATTCTAAAACCTTGACATGAATTGGCCCCAGTGGATACTGACTAGAGCTTCCTAAAAGCTTTGTTAGTATCCACATTCTAATCTCAAGAAAGCCTTATCTGACAAATTCTCTTGTTATTTCAATGAAAGAACTTCAACTCGACGACAAACTCAACTGTAAAAAACGAGAGTGGATGTTTTGGACTGTGAGATCAAGCAACCCTCAAGAGAAGTTGTTTTCTATAATCAAAGTGGCGTTGGAACTCTAAAAGAGGACCAAATTTTACATGGGAACGTGTTGATAACACGAAAGTTCATGCAATTATCCTATTTCGTTTTCAATCATCACTTCAAAATCCTATTAAAATCTCAGGTTGAGATTTCTGTAAGGGTTGGAGACTATAACAACCACAATTTTCATAAATGTAAATATCTCTATTAAGTTAGATGATGTTCATCTATCAATTATATATGAACCTGCACCTTTTTCAAGGAAATTTTTTGCTTTACTTACATTACATTACTTTGCCATATCGTTAATGTGCAACTTTTATTGCATAACTAAAGTTATCGTTCTAAGCAACCTATCTATGGCAACTCCTATACTTTCAAATATGTCAACAACAATCATCATAATATATGCAAGTCATCTTTCATAATATCTTTTTTAAAAGTACATTATTCCTATAATGTACCATTCGCACGTTATATCAAAACGGGCTTTTTACATTATCGATGCTCTAAACCCTACATTCCATGAAGGTTTAAATCTAAAGTGAATGAACAAGCTACTTAAAGGCATTTGTGTTGTAATAACCACCCCAATAATGGAGTCGTAGCTGAATATGTTCGAGAGCGTTACTTCATAATACAATAGCACAAGATACCATGGAGATAAGACCTTCCATAAATGTGTCGTTTTAAAAGTATATCTCTGTTGATTTTCTTGGTAAATTTGTTATTTCATTTTGTCTCCTTTAATTGCATCACAATGAAAAGCTTGAATATACTCCAACGAGGTTTGAACAATGTGTATGTAAGTAGAAATCCAATAATGAATCTTGTCTATTTTAGAATCCATTGCACATCAAGTAAGCCCAAGCATCTAATTCACCTGAGGGAAAAAACATGCTTAAAAGTTCAAAATATGTCATATTTATAAAATTAAACCTCTGATGAACAGTAACATTTACTATTCATAACAGTTCATAAAAACTGTTTTTATGTAATTAGTTATATATAACTTATAAAATACGTAACTTGTTCATTTTAATTTCGTTTCTCAAGTTTCTTATGTCCACGACTTCGTATTGAGAAAATCTATCAAAATATCATATTATAAAAATTAAACCTCTGATGAACAGTAACATTTACTGTTCATAACAGTTCATAAAAACTGTTTTTATGTAATTAATTATATATAACTTATAAAATACGTAACTTGTTCGTTTTAATTCCGTTTCTCAAGTTTCTTATGCCCTTGGATTTGTCATGAAGAGTACTATGTTTATAAAACATCTATTTTTAGGGTTCAGAACCGAAATAGTAGGTATGTGTATAAAATAACTTTTATAAAATCACTTTTATACGTTTAATTAACGTAAACTTGTAATTGTCATATCTTCTTCGTTATAAATCCATTTTTCGAGTTCTTTACATGCTCATGATCCTTGTAATGAGTAATATTTTAATAAAACATAAAATGTATAAGTTAAGTGTCGAATTCCAATAGTAGGTATTTAAATGTTAATTAGGGTTTTTGATTAATAAAGCAAGTTTTATAATTACTTTTATTTAGGAACCTTGCACCATTATTTTACCAAGTTTCCTACCATATGTCATACATATAATAAGTCCTCTAATAGTCCATAACACTTGTTCAAATAAAATCCATGTCCTTGTGATCTTTTGATACATAAGTTTGTAAATAAACCTTCAACACCATTTAATTTGTAAATCATTCATATAAATTATTTAACATTTATACCAAGCATGTACCTTCATTTAAAGTATTATTTTACCACATACATCATGAAATTCGAATTTAATAAGCTCTTACATACCTTATATAACACAAAATAATTCTAGGTGGTGTCTAACATATATAACAAGTATGTACATAAAAGATAATGAAGGAATGAACATGAAATGCTTTAAATAGACCTTATAGAAGATGAGTAGGATGATGAACACAAGATATAAACCCTAACCAAGCTTCCAAAATCAAAACCCTAATCAAGAAAACCCTAAATATGTTTTCTTGATTAATCCTTGTTAAACCCAAATCCAAGCTTGCTAATACCTTGAGTAACCTTAGATGATCTTAGAATGAATGCTTGTATGCTTGGAATACTTTAGAAAATCAAAGATTATGAAACCCTAATGCTATAATAGTGAGCCGTGGGTTTTGGTTAGTTTTAGGAGAGAGTTTGTGCTTTGTGAATTTGTTGAAGTGTAAAAATGTTACTAGTGTGTATACCTTCCTTTATATAGTAACTAGGATACCATAAACTACTAAAAATGAAACCATGGAATGAAGTGGTTTGGGTACAAGGTTGTAAGAACCCTTCTCCTCCTCCCTAGGCATAAACCACGGCTCAACAAGGCCCCTTGTACCTTGACAAGCCAATTTATGGAAAATAGGGGTTTTAGTACAAGTTGTAAGAGTTCTTAGTTGTAAAGTTAAAGTTTTATGGGTTTATGGATTTGTTTTATGTCTTATAAGCTAGGATCCGGTTTTGAGGAGTTATACATAAATAAAATAAGTTAATTTTGGGTATTGGGTATAAAAGTGGGTATTTGTTTGAGTGTAGATGGGTAAAGGTGCTTCCGGGTATGTCCGAATGTAATTTATTGCGAAACGTAAGCGTTTTACGTAACCAACAAAAATAAATTATGAAAAGTTATAAATTATACTCCTAATAATCATATAACACTTGCTTGATGTAAACTTTAATTTGTTTGATGTCCGTTTACATTGAACGTTGATTTTTAGTTTACGCGATTTAACTATAAGATAATAATTAAAAGCGAACGCGTAAAACTCTAAAAATAAATAATGGAATTAATTAAAGTCGTAAATAACCTGAAAATGAGAAATGTTACAGTCTCCACCCGTTAGAAGAGCCTTGTCCCCAAGGCTCAAGTCGCGACACTTGACGAAGGTACGGTTTTTGTGAAGAGGTGCGGATACTTCTCCCGGAACTGATCTTCGCGTTCCCATGTGAACTCAGGACCTCTCTTGGAGTTCCATCGAACTTTGATGATGGGAATACGACTTCGCTTTAACCTCTTGACTTCACGATCCAAAATCTCCACCGGTTCTTCAACGAAGCGGAGTTTATCATCAATGTGTATTTCATCTAACGGAACTGCCAATGGCTCGTCCGATAAACACTTCTTTAGATTGGATACATGAAACGTGCTATGAACCCTGCTTAACTGTTGAGGTAGTTCGAGTCTATAAGCAACGGTTCCCACTTTGGCTAACACCTTGAAAGGTCCAATATACCTCGGGTTCAACTTTCCTCGTTTCCCAAAACGTATGACGCCTTTCCAAGGTGATACCTTTAACATAACTCGATCACCAACTTAAAAATCTAGAGGCTTAAGCCTCACATCGGCATAACTCTTTTGGCGATCACGAGCAGCTTGCATTCTGTGCTTAATTTGGACAATCTTCTCGGTTGTTTCACGAACAAGTTCTGGACCGGTGAGCCGAGCATCTTCGACCTCGGCCCAACACACAGGTGATCGACACTTTCGGCCATAAAGTGCCTCGAATGGGGCAACTTTAATACTAGCATGATAACTATTGTTGTACGAGAATTCAATCAGCGGTAAGTGTCCTTCTCAACCATTCCCAAAGTTTATCACATAAGCGCGTAACATATCTTCAAGAGTTTGAATGGTTCTTTCGCTTTGTCCACCAGTCTCCAGATGGTATGCCGTACTCATATCCAGCCGAGTACCCAAAGCCTTCTGAAATGACCTCCAGAAATTTGACGCAAACCGAGGGTCACGATCACAAATGATCGAGACTGGTATTCCATGCCTTGTGACCACTTCTTTCAAGTACAGTCTTGCTAGTTTGTCCATAGAGTCAGTTTCCCTCATTGGTAAAAAGTGTGTAGACTTAGTGAGTCGGTCTACAATTACCCATATGGTGTCGTTTCCACTTTGCGTCCTTAGGAGTTTGGTGACAAAATCCATGGTGATATTGTTCCATTTCCATTGAGGAATCTCTGGTTGTACCAATAATCCAGATGGTTTTTGGTGTTCGGCTTTGACTCTTAAACACGTCAGACACTTGCTAACATAGGTGGCAATGTCAGCTTTCATGTTAGGCCACCAGTATAGTTGCTTCATGTCTTGGTACATTTTATCGGAACCCGGATGAACCGAATATTTTGACTTGTGAGACTCATGCATAATCAGAGTCCTTAGGTCACCATAGCGCGACAACCAACTTCTGTTATTTAGACACGAGGTCCCGTCCACACGCGGTTCCAACTTCTCCTTCCTGGGCTTTTCTGGGTCCTTCTAATTCTCAATCAGCATACCTCCTACGTCTTTGGACTTGAGGTTTTCTGGTTTTCTTGCCTCAATCTGAGCCTCCAAAATCTGCTTGGGAAGGTCCAAGCCAATAGTCATAACCTAAGGGGCCCAAACCCGTAATGGCTCTTAATTCTGTTCCTTTCTGCTCAATGCATCAGCCTCTTACATTTGCTCTTTCCTGGGTGATAAACGGATTTAACAGTCATAATCACTAGCATTCCAACCAACGGACGCTGTCTCATGTTTAATTCCTTCTGGTCGAGGATGTGTTGTAAGCTTTTGTGGTCTGTGACACCTGTACTCCTTTGTCCCGTATAGATTTTTTGGCCTCTAAATCTTTAGGGAATACTACTGTACGCCTAACTCCAAATCATTAGTGGTGTAATTTTTTCATGAATTCTTTAGTTGTCATGACGGCTTCAGCATCACCTTTTCCTTCTGCATTTGGATTTCCTTCGGGTAACGCTAGAATTGGTGCGTCTACCACAAACTTCTGCTTTATCAATGAAAAAGCTGCCTCTGCCTTGTCAATGCCAATCAAACTTGATCTTCTTTTGAGTGAGTTGGTCAATTGCTTGGCGATCTTTGAGGATTCCTTCAAAGATTCTTCAGGTAGTAGTCTGCTAGGCCTAAAAATTGAGGAAATCTCCATTGCTGACTTAGGAGATGCCCAAACTTTGCACGGATTCAAATTTTGGCAGGATCACATGAAATTACCCTGGACTCGTCGATCAGTGGGACCAAGCGAACTCGTATTTAGGGATCTTCGCATTTAGAGAATTTGGCATACAACTGCTCCTTCTTAAGCAACTCCAAGATTAACTTGAGGTGCTCTGCATGCTCTTTCTTGTTTTTCGAGTATATCAGAATATCATCAATAAAGACAATCACAAATTTATCCAGATATGGTTTGCACACCCGATTCATGAGATCCATAAATACAGCAGGTGCGTTAGTCAAACCAAACGGCATAACTTGAAATTCATAGTGTCCATATCGAGTTCTGAATGCGGTCTTTGGAATATCTTCTTCACGAACCCTTAGTTGATGATAACCCGACCTCAGGTCGATCTTTGAGTAGATACTCGAACCTTGTAGTTGATCGAACAAATCATCAATCCTGGGGAGCGGATAACGGTTCTTCACTGTCAGCTTATTCAATTCCCGGTAATCAATGCACATCCGGAATGATCCATCCTTCTTTTTGACAAACAAGACCGGAGCTCCCCAAGGTGAGGAACTGGGCCTTATAAAGCCTTTGTCGGAAAGTTCTTTTAGTTGGTCCGACAATTCTTTCATTTCGGACGGAGCCAGTCGATAAGGTGCCCGTGCTACCGGCGCAGCACCAGGTATCAAATCGATTTGAAATTCCACTTGGCGGGTTGGTGGAATACCCGGCAAGTCCTCGGGAAAAACTTCGAGGAAGTCTTGAACTATTGGTACGCCATCAGGTCGCTTCTCTTTCGACTTGTCTTCCGCCTCTTTCATAGTAACATGTGCCAAAAAGATAGGACACCCCTTCAGCAAATACTTTTGTGTTTTGGTGCACAAGATGATGTTTAATCGGGACTCGTGACCATTGTTGCTTTCGTCACCATGAAAAATTAAAATCTTGTCTCCAAAGGGAATACGAACGAGTTTCTCATCACAAACAATTACGGCATGATATTTAGCTAGCCAGTGCATACCGATAATGACGTCAAAACTATCCATCTCTACGGGCATCAAGTCGATATTGAATGGATGATTTAAAAAGTTTAGAGTGCAACCCCGTATAAGTGTATTAACCCAAATTATTCTACCGTCGGCTAACTCGACGTCATAACCATGATCTAGAGTAGTTGGGATGATATCCATCAAAGAACTTTTGAGTACATGGCCCATCGTAGTGATAATTGCACTTGGTACATAGAGGTTTGGTTCCTCCATAAGGATTCTTATCTCCAGGCCCAACAGTGTAAGCCCGTGCCACATTATTTCTTTTGAACGGTTGTTGCTGGTGTTGATTGTTCCTTGAAGTATCTTCAAATTTCCTCTTATTCTCTGCTTGACGTTCAGCTGCAGTGAGCATCTTTTTGTCCATCATTTCAGTAGCAAATTTGTAACATCTGAGAATTTTCGGATTTTTAGATAATTATTTTACCCTTTGACTTTTAGGTCTGGCTTGACTTACAAGAACAACCATCTAAATCACGTCTTCACGGCTCGGACCCTAAAGTAATTCGATGTGAAACGACATTCCTGACAACTTTTCAGTTTTGCCCGAGACCTGGAAACGAGCCGAAAAGGGCTAAAACAGCACCGCAAACATTTTTCGAACAATATACAACGCGGACACACAAAAACAATTAAATTTGTTTTTAATTATCAGTATTTATTTAATATTTTTATTAAATAAATTAGCCATCATTTTAATTAAAAGCGTTGCGGATAACACGAATA
>BQNB010128507.1:0-15587 GCA_026074375.1 Tanacetum coccineum
TCTACCAAACATCTAATATAAGTTTTTCCTGACTCGGACCGAAAAGGGTCAAAAACGTCTTTGACCAGGTCTGATCAGATTACTATAAAACCAGTATTTGCCGAAAAAGTTACTAAACTTCTTTTGGCTATATCTCATTCGTTTTAAGTCTAATTTTTGCGTTCTTTATATCCACACGTTCGTATTTAAGTCTACTATCATATTTTTTAGGCCTCGACTATCTAAGACTAGATTTACTATCCGAAAACCTAGGTAACAGTTCTGGACAACAACCTAATATTTTCTATTCTACCATTTTAATTCATCCACAAATTGCAACTCCATACTAACCTAATCCCTTACACCAATTTTTATCACTTTTCCTCACAATAAAAAAATCCATACTAACCTATTCTCTTCCACCAATTTATCAAAAATAAATATAAATTTAAGAACAAGAATAAAATACACAACTTTACTAGTTTAAGTTTATAAAATGACTAAAATAAGTAGTTTATGTGTATGACATATTTTTATTATTCATTTTGCAACATCTTCACAAGATTATATTTCTAAAGATTTACGTGTTTCTTTTAGAAAACCTTAAAAAAATACAAATTAGTTGGTGATATAATTTCATAAATGAGATGATATGAACAAAATACATAAAATGATATGTATGAATTGTGCACCTTAATATAAAGAAATGATGAGATGAATAAGTATAACCCTAAATCAAATCCCAAGTATTGTTTGATTATTACTAAAACCTTTAAATCTTCTTGAAAAGTACTTGTAAATAATCAAAACCAATTTTCTTTGTGTTCTTGTTTTGAGCCAAAAATATAGAGAGAGAAAGAGTGAGAGATATGTGTTTTTGGTAAAAAAAAATGAAAGGGGAAGCCTTACTTAATACTTGCATTTTCAAACAATTAAGGTAGGGTTTAAAGTGTCTTTGGGTAGATAATAGGAAGAAACTATATTTTTGGTTGTAGGTGTGTGTTTGGGTCGGTTACAAAGAACTCCACAAATGGTAGGTATGGTTACTTGGATGCTTTATAGTTCACATGTTTGCTTATGGAAGTGTTTAAGACATAAATGGTAGTGTTTGTTATCAAGATCGTTGCATTTACTTAAAATAGAGGAGGATGGGGCGGCTAAAGACAAAAGAGGGGGAAGAATTTTTAAAATTTTGAGAGTATGCATTTATATATAAGTGTAAGTATTTATTTATTAAGGTGGTAGTGTATAATGCATGCATGCATGTATTTAAACCGGTAAACTTGAGCGTTTACGTAAAACTTAAAAAATAAATTACGTAGACGTATAAATTATATTCACAAAAGTCATATAACACATGTTTGATGTAAACTTATATTTATTTAATGTCGGTTTATGTTTAAAGTTGTTTTTTAGTTTACGCGATTTCACTTAACGGTTTCACCTAAAAGTAAGCATGTAAAGGTTTAAAGTAAATAATTTTGAGTTTATTGACATAAAAATGACCTAAAAAATGTGAGTTGTCACAGTCTCCTCGTGTTAAAATAATTTCGTCCCGAAATTCAGTTTGAGTTGCTTTCTGGAATAGTGTTGGCGAAGTGGTGTGGATACTTGTTGCGGTTATTTCTCCTAATTCTCCAAAACGTGGTAACCAATTTCATTTTCTCAATACGGTGAGTCCCACAAGGATGAGTCTTAAACTCCTTGTTTATACTACAAAGATTTTCGTTCTCAACATTCTCCTCCCTAATCGCTTCAACTTGAGCATACTATAGCTCGTACCCTTAGTGGCTTTATCCGTTCTTTTCGGCTCAAAGCATTAGCCACAACATTTGTCCTTCTAGGGTGATAAAGAATCTATACCTATGATGTCATTATAAATACTAAGTCCTATGGCATTAAGTCTATGTTGGATGAGTGATTTAGCAATTTCCTTAATGGAGAGTAAACTCGTTGGCGGATTGTCCTAGGGTGACTAGTGGTGTATCTTGACTTTTCAGCTTAGGATTTTGTGTAAGGTGATGTCAACCCTATGCAGTAAGGTGGCATAGATGTCTACTTAGTTACTATGCTTACTAATACCATTTCCCGTGACACACACATCTTATGAACACGTACACAAAATTTTTCTTTTTACAAAAAATATATATAGGAAAAACTGATTTTTGGATAAGGTTTTTAAGGTGACTACTCCCAGCATGGCATGGTCCTTCCTGAATTAGACATAGGTGATCAGGCTATGTATAATGAAGGACTAACAATAAAATAGTTTACAATGTAATAGTAAAATGGTTTATAAAATGATAGTAACATGATTTTTAAGACGGTAGCAAAATAGTTTATAATATGGTAAGAGAATAGTTTATAAGATGGTGGAAAAGTAGTCTATAAGATGATAGTAAATTAGTTTATAAAATAATAGCGAAATAGTTTATAAATGATAGCAAAATTGTTTATAAGGTGTTAGAAGTTTATTAACGATAGCAAAAAAAGTTTATAAAGTGATGGTAAGCGAGTTTATTTATAAAGTGTTAGTAAAATAGCTTATAAAATAATAGTTTATTAAATGATTGGTAAAATAGTTTATTAATGATAGTAAAATAGTTTATAAAATGGTGGCAAAATGGTTTATAGGGTTGTAAAAATATTTATGAGGCTATAATAGTTTAAGGAGTGGCTTGCATAAATAAATAGAGGATTTCAAGTATAACTGACAAAATTTTCATGGCACATAAATTTGATAGAAAATTTAAATCATCCACACATACAACGAAATTTAAAGAAAGTACAAATGTGAATCCCTTAGGAAATAGAATCTAAGAAAATTTCTAACTTAGGTTTCACTAGGTAAGGCGGGGGGTCTCTCCTAAGCATTAACGTTATATGCCATGACGCTAGAGTCTCCTTGAGTTTTTCTTTTCTAGAGTTGGGTCACATGCTTCTGACTCTTCCATTTTGGGCAAATACTGTTATAATGTCCTAGCATTCCACATTCATAACAGGTAGCTTTAGTCTTCGGTTTCACCCTTGGTGGTCCTTTTGTGGTTGCAAAGGCGGAAGCCCTATAATCTCTAGTCAAGTGACCCACTTTCTTGTAACCGCTGCACTGCACAACGCATGGCCCAGTGTGGTGTAGCTTACACCTGTTGTAGTGGGGTAGATTCCCAACATATGCCTTCCTGTTACTAGGCCCAGCAGCGTGTGCTCCACTCGCCTTATGTCCTTTTTTTTATTATGGTTAGAACTTCCACTGTGGTTACGTTCCTATTCTCTCTTTTTGCTAGCACTCTCTGTCACTTTGTCTTCCTGACGTTTGACCTGATTCCTTGAGTCATGAGCCACACTGGTCCTTGCCTCATAGATTGCAATAGTCTCAATAGCACTAGCAACTCGCATAGCTACAATCTGTTCAATTTCTACGAAGCTCAATTCTTAATTTGTAGTTGTCATTGTTTCTTCAAAATCACAAGAAATATAACATATGATGAGATTTTGTCCAAAGTAAATTCACGACACGCAATGAGCACAACATATATAAGATAGAATCACAACAGTATAAATCAACATCATAATATAGCATAATCATAACCAACATAGATAGATTTTAAATACTTGATACATTATTTTATAAGAAAAATAATAGATATAAGCGTCTCATTAAAATAAACTACTACCAATTAAGTACTACTCAATACTTGATAGGGTACAATAATAAAGCTACAAAATGATAAAGATCTAGTAGACTACATGCCAAAATGATCCTCTAATTTCCTGATACGTGCCCTGAGCTCTAGCATATCAACCTCGCACTCCTGCAATTACGTCTTAGCATCCTCCGCTCTAACACGCAAGGTCTCAACCTCCTGCTCTAAAGTCTCAATCCTCTCATCAGACACACTCCTCGCTACTGCAATCTCTCGTTAATGGCCGTCAATTCCCTCGATCTGACCATCATGGCGGGCAAGTCTCGCCATGAGTAGAGGGATGGTACGGTGAATAGGCTCATTGGTGATTGAGTGTATCTGACCTGAAGAGCTCTCCCTAATCTCATATCTAGGCTCACCCTCCTGGTATCTCTAAACATCGATACTATCTATAGTAAAGGTCTAACAACGAGCCTCTACCATCCTACGAAGTCTAACAGGGGTGGTCGACTGGTTGTGGCTCTGGCCTCAGGAACGAAAACCTCTGGTGGTGGTAGTACTGCTGATGTTGGTGGTGGTGAAGGTGATGTTAGGAATCCAAAAAAGGATCGGTCACTCCACGTATTTTACGTTTCTAGCTCGTAGTCCACAATGTATTATTTAGTAAGCTAATCGGGCCAAAGCATCAAAAGCCCATGGAAAGCCCATGGGCCTAAGCCTTTAGCCAGCCACCATAGGTGGTATTTAAACCCTTTTCATGCCATGGAAAGAGTGTTGGTTGTTCATTTTACACACACTTAATGCATTTCTCTTATATGTTTACTTTCTCTCTCTAGAATGTTCATCCAACCACTCTCTCTCTAAAACCACCTCTCTTCCCTATTATTGTATGTTATTTGATTGTTCTTCAATTGGTATCAAGATCCATGGAGTGGTGTGTTTAGTTTTTGTCTTGTTCTTTCTTTGTTTTCGAAGCTATTGTGTACACTAAAGGATCATTTACCTTGGTGAATCTGATCTAGTATCTTTATGATATAGGTGTACAAGCTTGAAATCAAGAAAAACATCATTTTTGTTCATCTTTTGTGTTCAAAAAGCTTTAGAAAGTACAAATCTTGATTTTAAATTTTTTGGCTTAAAAACCTTAAAGTTTACATATTTATTGTTCCTATAGGCTTAGTAACACTAGTTGTTTACGAATTTTTGCAAAACAACCATCAAAAGGTGTATTTTTATCTTTTTAAAAGTTTGAGTTTCAAGCCTTTGCAACCGAACTACTAATTCTTCAGTTTCAACCGAACTACTACTTCTTCAGTTTCAACCGAATTACTACCTTTCAGTTTCAACCGAACTACTGGTTTTCATCTTTAACCAAACTACTAAATTGTTAGTTTCAACCGAACTACTGGCATTTAGTAGCAACCAAACTACTGCTGTTAGTATCAACCGAACTACTGGCACTTAGTAGCAACAGAACTACTGGCTGTTAGTATCAACCGAACTACTGGCTCTTAGTATTAACCGAACTACTGGTTGTTAGTATCAACCGATCTAGTATCTTTAGTATCAACCAAACAACTGAAGTTTAGTTGGAACCGAACAACTAAAGTTTGTATCAACCGAACAACTGAAGATTAGTATCAACCGAACAATTAAATTTTTAGTATCAACTAAACTACTAATTATTTAGTTGGAACCAAACTACTCAATTTTCAAAATTATACGGTTTATTTCTCTGACTTGTAAAATCCCGTAAAATATTAACTTGTTTTCCCGGTTTTGTCAAGAATTGTAAAATCCCGTGTAGTTTCAAGAATTAAATCACTTAAAAGCCAACTTAATTAAACATAATTTCTTTCTACCACCATTCGATCAAACAAGTAATCTTTTAGCATACAAATTTCTAAATGACGACTCTTGATGATAAAGCGATTCTTTCGGGTGCTAGTAATCGTCCACCTATGTTGGAAAAGGATATGTATGATTCTTGGAAAAGCAGAATGAAGCTATACATAATGAATAGACAACATGGACAAATGATCGTTAAATCCGTTGAAAATGGTCCACTCATCTGGCCTACAATTAAGGAAAATGGTATGACTAGGCCAAGAAAATACTCTGAATTGACTCATACAGATGCAATTCAAGTTGATTGTGATGTCAAAGCAACAAATATCATTCTCCAAGGATTACCACTACATGTCTATGCACTTGTTAGCAATCATCGAATCGCCAAGGAACTTTGGGAAAGAATTCAACTTCTCATGCAAGGAACTTCATTAAAGAAACAGGAAAGAGAGTGTAAACTATATGATGAATTTGATAAGTTTGCTTATAAGAAGGGGGAAACACTACGTGATTTCTACTTGAGATTTTCACTGCTACTCAATGATATGAACATCTATAATGTGAAACTAGAACAATTTCAAGTGAACACCAAGTTTTTGAATACTCTTCCTCCTGAGTAGAGCAAATTTGTGACTGATGTCAAACTAGTTCGGGACTTGCACACAACTATTATTGATCAGCTTCATGCTTACTTTGTACAACACGAATTTCATGCAAATGAAGTTCGTTTAATGCATGAACGCAACTCAGATCAGCTTGCCTTGGTTGCAACCCATCAGATGACCCAGTCTCCTTATCAAACTCATTAGAATTCATATCAAAACTCTCAATTTCAACCACAAGTTTTACTATATCAGTATTCACAATATGGATCACCTTATCAGTCTCAACAATACTCAAACAATCAATTGTTAACACCTATTTCAATCACTTATCCATCCAATGATTATCAATCATCAGTTAACCACAACGTTTATTCTCCACCTTCATCCATCCCTCAAATTAAATATGCTCCCACAGTTAACCAACAACAATAACAACTTGAATTTCCCTAACTAGACTTAGGTCTAACTGTTCCAGTATTCAAGCAAGGTGATGATCCCATTGATGCCATCAACCATATGATGTCATTCCTTTCAGCTGTCGTCACATCTCGCTATCCTACTACCAATAACCAGCTGAGGAATTCGTCAAACCCTAGGCAACAAGCTACTATTAATGATGGAAGAGTAACTTTTCAACCAGTATAGGGGAGGCAAATTTCTTTTGCTATAGGTACTAGTAGGACCTACACTCTAAGAGCAAGTAGAAGCAATTCTGGGAAATAGAGGACTATTATTTGTTACAACTGCAAAGGGGAAGGACACATGTCCAAACAATGCACTAAACCTCAAAGGAAACAGGATGATTCGTGGTTTAAGGATAAAGTATTACTAGTACAAGCTCAATCAAATGGTCAAATTCTACATGAGGAGAAACTAGCATTTTTGGCAGATCCAGGAACTACAGAAGGTCAAGCCACATAAACTGTCATTACTCACAATGCTTCTTATCAAGCCGATGATTTGGATGTATATGACTCAGATTTTGATGAACTCAACACTGCCAAAGTTGCTCTCATGGCGAATTTATCTCATTATGGTTCAGATGCTCTCGCTGAGGTACATAATCCTGATAATGTGAATAACAATATGATTGAACAAGTTATGCAGGTGATGCCGTCTTCTGAACAGTCGAATGTTGTGACCCATTCAGAGACTAAAATAACCAGTGATAGCAATATCATTCCTTATTCACAGTATGTGATAGAATCACAACAGGCAGCTGTTCAGAATTCTAACACATCTACACAACAAGATGCACTGATATTATCTGTGATAGAACAATTGAAAAGCCAAGTAATTAATTACACCAATATAAATCTGGACAATAAAAGTGTCAATGATACTTTAACTACTGAGCTTGAAAGATATAAAGAACAAGTTAAAGTTTTGAAAGAAGGACAAAATGTTGATTTAAAGAGTAAAGATAACATTTTAGATTCATGTGAACAGTCTGTCGAGATTGATCATCTTAAACAAACTCTTTTTGAACATTTAAAAGAAAAAGAATCTTTAATGCAAACAGTTACTCTTCTCAAAAATGACTTTAAGAAAGAAGAATCTAGAAATATTGATAGAGAAATTGCTTTAGAAAAGAAGATCAAACTGCTAGATAATATTGTTTATAAAAGAGATCAATCAGCACAAACTGTTCATATGTTGAAGAAACCATAATTTTTCTATGATCATACCACTAAACAAGCTCTAGGTTTTCAAAATCCTTTCTATTTGAAGTAAGCTCAGCAGTTTGGAACCAAAGCTTTATGATGGTAATGTCATTAAGAACACTAGTGCTATTGTGATTCCTGACTTCGAAAAGACCCTAATGCTTGTTGAAGAGAGTTGTTCAAAAATGCTTTTAAAACAACAGGATCCAATGTATTAGAAAAGAAAGTTATTACCACACCAGTTGATTATGCTGTTCTCAACCAACTTTCTCAAGATTTTCAAAAAAGATTTGTTCCACAAACTAAATTATCTACTGAACAAGCCTTTTGGTCTTAGAATTCTATGAATTCTTCAGATTTTAATTCTTCTTGTAGACCCACCAAAGTTGAGGTTCTGAAAGAACTTCCTAAAGTCAGCATGGTAAATATGAGTTTGAAGAAACTTAAACACCATCTTGCTGGTTTTGACGTGGTTATCAAATAAAGAACCACTGCCACAACCATCACTAAGGGCTCGTGGGGGTTTGAACATATAAAAGCTTGTTTTAGGGATGAAATAATTCCATTTGTAAAAGCTCTGAAGGACTTATTCAATACATTCGATCAATATTTAATTGATGAACTTTCAGAAGTCTAAAACGTCTTTCATCAAATGGAACAGGCTGTGGAACAACATCATTTAGAGTCCAAAACGTTTAAAGTTAAAATGAATCATGTTTTAAATGAAAACAAATGACTCTTGGAACAAGTCATTAGCAAAGATATAGTAAACATAATGTTGAATTCTACTGTGGATAATGCTTCTGTGAATGTGCATGAATGTAAAAAGTGTCTCAAACTTGAGACTGAGCTTCTCAACAAAAAGGATTTCATTGAAAAAGAGACTTACGATAAATTGTTCAGAAGTTATACTACTCTTGAAAAACATTGCATTTCTTTAGAAGTTGATACTCAGCGTAATCAGGAAATTTTTCAAAGGGACAATTATGTTTCAAATCAAAGTGCTCTAAATTTTGATCAATATTTTGAATTAAATGAATTAAAAGTTTAGTCGCAAAAGAAATACACGGTCATAAGAAAGTTGAAAGAGAGAATTAAATCTTTAAGTGGAAATATGAATAAGGATACAGTCAATAAGGATATAGAAGAGATTGAAATGATAAATATTGAATTGGATCATAGGGTGTCAAAGCTTATTGCCGAGAATGAACATTTAAAACAGACCTATAAGCAACTTTATGACTCGATCAAACCAACACGTACTCGATCAAAAGAACAATGTGATGCTTTAGTTAGTCAAGTCAATCAAAAGTCTATAGAAATCTCTGATTTAAATGTAAGTCTTCTGGAAAAGGATTTGGTCATTACAACTCTCAAGAATGAATTAAGAAAACTTAAAGGAAAAGATTTAGCTAATAATGTTGTTACCAAACACCTTGTTTCTCCAGAAATGCTTAAAGTTGATGTGGAACCAATAGCCCCTAAACTGTTGAATAATAGGATAGCTCATTCTTATTACCTTAAGCACACTCAGGAACAAGCTACGATTCTTAGGGAAGTAGTTGAACAAGGAAAATCATAAAATCCTCTTATTAATCCCTTAGACTCTGCTTGTAAGTATACCAAATGAATTCAGGAGTTGCTTATAATAATCAATCAAACATGCCCTAGCATCAACAATTCAAGTGACAAATTAGTGGCTATGACTCCAAAGAACAAGGACAAAAGAGTTAGATTCACCGAGCCTATCACATCCTCAGGAAATACAAACACAAAAATAGCTTCTTCATCAAACCTAGTTTCTAACAAACCTATGTTGTCTTCTACAGGAGTAAAACCATCTACTAGTGCTAGCGGATCACAGCCTTCAGGAAATACAAAGAAAGATAAGATTCAGCAAACGCCAAGTAGTACTTAGAAGAATAAAGTAGAAGCCCACTCTAGGACAGTTAAATCTAGTTTGAAAAATAAGAATTATGTTGTGGAACCTAAAGGAACTGCAAATATGCAGCATTCCAAGCTTAATGTGAATTCTGAACTTCTATGTTTTAAGTGTAATGGTTGCATGCTTTCTGATAATCATGATTTGTGTGTTCTTGATTTTATCAATGATGTGAATGCTCATGCTAAATCTAAATCTATTAAGAAACGTTCAAAGAAAAAAGTTTAGAAACCAACAGGAAAGATGTTCACAAAGATTAGATACACTTAGAGACCTACTGGTCAGACCTTCCCTATAGTAGGAAATGCGTGCCCTTTAACTAGGATTACCACAACTGCTGAAGTGCTCCTTAGGAAACCAACTGCTCTAGAAAGTGATACACCTAAGCCTGTACTAACATTGGTTTACTCAAGGAAACCTATGAAATCTAAAACTAATGTTCCTGTTAGCAAATCTAAGATCATTAAATCTATATTTGCTAACACAAAGGAACCCAATCAATCTTGGGGATCCATAGTTTTCGATATTCTATCTTCCTCTCTTGATGAATGCAGGTTGTCCAAATTTTTCTCTGGTATTTGATCTCCGGCTGCTCCAAGCATATGACCAGAGATCGTTCTCAGCTCACCAATTTCGTCAATAAATTTTTAGGTACTCTAAAATTCAGAAATGATCATGTGGCAAAGATATCAGGATATGGTGATTATCATATTGGGAACATTAAGATCTCAAGGGTTTATTATGTAGAAGGACTTGGACATAACTTATTCTTCGTTGGGCAATTATGTGATTCGAACCTTAAAGTTGCTTTTCGTCAACACATAGCTTCATTCGTAATCTAAAAGGTGTTGAACTATTGATTGGATCTTGAGGAAATCTGTATACTCTGTTTCTTGGAGATATGATGGCATCCTCTCCTATATGTCTCTTGTCAAAGGCCTCAAAGATTAAGTCCTGGCTATGGCACCGACATCTATCTCATCTGAACTTTGGTGCAATCAACCATTTAGCTAAACACGGTCTTGTTCGAGGTCTCCCTAAGCTAAAGTTCAAAAAGGACCATTTATGTTCTGAGTGTGCAATGGGCAAAAGCAAGAAGAAACCTCACAAACCTAAATCTGAAGACACCAACCAAGAAAAACTATATCTCTTGCACATGGATCTTTATGGACTAATGCGTGTTGCAAGTGTTAATGGAAAGAAGTACATCCTCGTAATTGTCGATGATTACTCTAGATTTATGTTGGGAAATAGATTGTAAAAGACTTAATACTGGTAGTATAACAGTTAAGTCTGGTAGTAATAGTTAGTTCTGGTATAAGATAGTCAGTATTCTGCAGAAAGAAATGAGTACATTTGGGACTTAGTTGACTTAGGTGTTTTCATTTTGACTACTTAGAGGGAATAATTGTGACATCCGGGACTTAGTTGTCTTGGTGTTACAATTTATATCATCAATATCATGTAAGGAGAAATGCAGACATCCGGGACTTAATTGACTTTGGTGTTTCGGTTTCGAATTAATTATGTACTTCAGATATTTGGTTTTTACATCAAGACTGCTTGATGCGACTTGCAAGAAAGTTATGAATCTACTCAAGAAAGGATTGCTGATTTAGGGGGAAGCTAAGACAACTTCTTATGAGAGACTACGGGGAAGACCTACGGCTGCTACAAAGAACCATATGATTCTATCATATGATGTTCTCATCATTCAGGTCAAACCTCGTACATAAATACTCCCTTGTGATATATAAAAAGTGTAGTGTAGACTTAAAAATTAACATATAATAGTGTTTTGAGTATGGAATTTCAAGAATATTCTTAGTAACAAATTTTAAAATTTTTTCAAATTAACATACTCAAACACATATAAATTACCCTCATAATTTGAGGGGGATCATTAAAAATGTTCCTAATACGGCTTGTTAATAAGTGAACATTTTTTCCCCGAGACCAGTTATATTTGAATCAATTGATATCCAAAATATCAAGAGATTTAATACTTTTAATAAGGGGAGAAAGTGTGATTAAAATATATGGCTAATGATGTGATCTTAATGACTCTAGTGTGAGCTTCACCCTTCATGTGCTGAACGTTTTCAAATATCGATGCACGTGTTAAGGGGGAGCAATTTCTGTAAAGTAAAACCATCGAGGTACTAAAGGTTTTTACAATGTACCTCGATCAATGTTTTCAAATGGTTTTAAGGCTGTAAACAATACCCAAAGACCGACCATGTACTTATTGTTATCGGAGTTATAAGGTGGTTAAGTATAGGTATTTGTTCCCATGATCTAGCCAGAACCAGAGAGATCTACCCAGGGATATCCCATTAGATAAAATAGATGTCCTTAGGTATGATACAAAAGGAATAAAAGTGAGAATAAGGGAAAAGTGTTGACTGAGATGGAGCTAGTACTGGAATAAACCCAACAAGGTACTAGTTATGAAGTCTTAGTAAGCGCTGAAGGGGTTAAAGAAATTAAAAAGAAAAGTTTAAGCATAAAGGGTGAAAGAAAGAGCCCTCCTTACACTTAGGCAGAAACCGGGAGTCAATACATTTGAGTCTAGAAATCACAAAGATGATTGCGACATTGGAAAGACTGACATCACATGGACCTATTGATGCAATGCACAACACTCCCTAGCCACTCAGAATTTCTCAAAAGATTTCTGTTCATTTCTCACAGGAGATTACTTCATTCTATCAACTTCTCATTCAGAGTTTAGTTTGGTATTGAAAAGGTGACAGTCTACTCCAGCCTTCGATCACTAAACCAAAATGCACTATTGAGTCTAGAGCCAAAAGAGATCATCCATAAATCTCATTAGGAAACTTGTCAAGATCATGCTTCCTATTTCACACAATGTGAATAACGATATATATAAAGAGTCCTACGCATTATCCTTGTGATTTTGCCAGAACATCATAGTGATACTCAAATAATTACAATGAAGATGGAAATCCTGCTTGAGCCAACATAAAACAAGCTCATGGTAGGTGACTTTTGCGATTCAATACAAATCAAGCTTGTGACAACTGGAAAGAAACGATGGTGCGATTCCATATGAATTAAACTTGTTCCAGGAAATGAATTGACGGTTGATGATGAATTTTTGAAAGGATTAACACTCTCGATATGTCACAAAAACACTTTAGCAAGTGATATGTCGATTGATTTTCAAATTGATTTTTCTATTCAATCGGTGAGACTTTGTCTTGCTGGTTCACTCATACCGTGTTGTCTGTTTTGAGACGATTCGGTAACGAGAACGGCTATTGCAGCTGCGAAACGCTGTCAAGGAGATTCTTTTGAATTCCTACTGATCATAAGCAGTATTTATATTTTTAGATTAAAGGGAACCGTGGTTATTACAACCTTATTCGACGAAGTGACAAAGACACTTTCGTCCATATCTGTGCTTAATACTATTTTCTCAATCCATCGAGTAAGAACTATAGCACCTCCTTTACCATCATATTCCTTAGGGTTACAAGCTAATAACTCCTTATATGAACAACCTACATGGTTTCCATTTACTATCACATTCCCAACATTCTCTTAAGCATTCTCATTAACCACATTATCATTTTGATTTCCAACATATCCTTGGTTACCAACCTCAGCTAGCATGGCGGGTAAGAGGTTCTGCAATTGCTTGGCAATGATCGTTGAGAAGTTAGGTGCTCCTCCTACACCTCCATTGACTCCCTCTACACCCCTATTAGCTCCCAAACCCTGGTCATTTCCTTGACCATTTAATTCGTCAACACGCTCATCATTACCTTCCCTAGGTCCTCTACCCCTTCCACCTCTACCCACAAACCACCTGTAACACTCGTTCCTCCTCCAATGATTCGGCAACAGCCGGGGCCTGACTTAGGGTCCTCATTCTTGAACGGCATTCTTTATACGAGGATTAACATGGGAAACGTTACGTTAGGTAGGCAGGAAGACTTTTCATAAATATAATATCTAATATATATAATATATACATATATATATATATATATATATATATATATATATATATATATATATATATATATACACACACACACACTTATATATACACATAACACCACCCTACGGTGTCAACATCGATTTGTGTGAACAACATTACTAAGTATGAGTGAGTTGTGATACGCTTATAACTACGTTGGCCACCGTACTTATATTCGCATCCTTTCCCAGTCATATTCAATATTGAGCTCACACATTTCAATGACTGACATAACTAAAGCACCAAACCGCGAACACATAAAAGCAAACAAAAGTGGAACACCACGCACATAGATCCTATACGCAACTAAACGACGGATCTTAGGTTATAGTCTAGGCCAATCCACCTAGTTCTCTATAACCTTGGCTCTGATTACCAATCTGTCACACCCCGACAATGGCGAAAACTCAGGAATGCAACATAATGATCAATCATAACACAAGATACAAAATAGAGAAAACTACATTGCAAAAACTTCAAGTGCTATGAAGACCATCAACCTCGAACAACCTCGAGTGATGTCTCAAATCGCAACTAAAATCCACAATCTCTTACAATTATTCAAATGCCCACACAGGGGTCCATAATCCAGACTTAATCCAAAACTTCCGAATACTAAAGCCAAATAAACAAAACAAGCAAGAGTTCACAAGAAATTCTACTCGGGATACTTCTAAGTCTGCTAGCACACATCACCAAACTATTCCTCTTTCACTTCACCTAAAAATGATACTCGAAAACGTCAACAACAATGTTGGTGAGCTCGTAGGTGATTCGTAGTTTTACGTACCTATAAAATATATAATAAAAATACTACTTAGGTAAATTCCAACTATTCACCTTTAACCAAGGTAAAAAGTTAAGACTTACAAAAATAATATATAATATATATAATATACGTATGTTAAACCGGGTAAGTATGATCACCCGGGTCGTTATCCCCAATGACTAGTGAAATTGAAACCACGTTTAGGTTCGGATCCTGATTTGAATGAAGCAAAGATATTTGATTTGGAAAGATATGAAAATAAAATTCAAATGAACAATTAAACAAATACGGAAAAGCAATTTATTAAGCAAAATGGACTAAAACTTAACCCTAAAATTGTAAACTAAAATTTCACTAAATAAAGAAAAATCGCAGAAAATTATTAAAAATAAAAGCCCTAATTTTTATCTTTTTATAAAAGTTTAATTAAACTAATTAAAAATTAAACCTAATTACTAATTAAAACTTAACTAATGGACTAATGGTGCAAAGATCTAAGAGACTAACGGGGAAACTTAACAACTAACGGAGGGCCAACTTAGTAAACAACTAAATTTGAAAGTTACACTATCTACCCTGAGAATCTATCCCGATCACAAATTAAGTCCAATAAGCATTCGAAATTTTAAAGAGCTTAAAATGAAAAACTCAAAGAAGCAAAGTTGTAAAGGAAGCTAATGGGAACAAAATTAATAAAAGCTACTTGGGCTGAAACTCACAGATAAGCTCTAAAAGAGCTTCCTCAATAAGCTGTTACAGAAACTAGGGGTTTGGGCTATGTTTTACCAAAACAGCTATAAAAAACTCAAATTAAGCTTAATTCTAAAAAGGGAAAGTGATCTAGAAAGCTTATGATGTGCTTAATCTAAAAATGCAAAGAAAACTAAGCTAGAAGTGCTTTTAAACTACTGAAATTAAGCATGAAACAAGCAAACTCAGGAAATAAGCAAAGTAACACAAACTCCAAATAGACTCTAAAACTTTAAGAACTCATTAAACTACTTATAATCTATCTATTTAAGCTATAAAATCTAGACCCTTAAGCTAAATTAACAAATTTAAATCCTAAGTACTGTTTTTGGCTTTTTAAGGTTTTTTATGACTTTTGACAGCAAAATAAGCTAAGA
>BQNB010128508.1:0-13903 GCA_026074375.1 Tanacetum coccineum
TATATATAGGCCGGTTAGAAAGAAAAAAAAGGGAAAAAAGAATAAAAACCTAATTATACTAAAACTCTAATTAGGAAACAATATATATATAATAAAAATAACCCTATGAACGAAATTTTCTTCCTCCCTATTGAAAGAACCGGTCGAACATCAAGAAGAGAAGGAGAAAAAAATTAGGGTTTAATCTTTTGAAGAGAATTCAAGATTTAAGGTATAATCAATAACTCTTTTGGTTAATTAATCCTTTGATTTAATCTTTAATCATGTAATAATTATAATGATGGAAGTAGGGTTTTTATAAATCTGTAAATTAATGAGTTATAAACATGTTATAAGGATTAGGGTTTAATTAGGAGCATATGGGTGTAATTCGTTAGGGTTTAGATCGCGTTAGAACTTGATTTAGATTAGGGCAGAATTTAGGGCTGTGTTGTTCGGCTGTTATCTCGATGATGGTAATAGCTTTTGTCAAGTTTCCGGTGTCTATGATGTAGCTCAGAGAGTCTAGTTTCCAGAACATCCGGCCTCGAAAGTTTTTAAGGTCGGGAAGTCATTCAAATGTTGGTTACGAGAAAAGTTGTCAATGCAGTAAATTCGGGTCAGATTTAGGTCAGATTACGAGGTGTAAAACCCCCACTTAAAATTTGAATTAAGCTTAGCCAAGCTACTGGAGTCAAGTTCCATGTGTCTATTAAAAATTCTCCAAAGTATAGCTTCTGATTTGGATTCTAAGTATGGTTTTTAGGTCCAAACTTTTTAGTGTTTGTTCAGATCCGAAACTGAGTAGTTAAAAGTTTGATTTTATTTGGGGCACTTAGGAGGGGAAATAAATTAGTGGAAAATCTTGGAGATAGTAAACTTATGATATTGAACTTGTGATTTTTTGTAAAATTTATAAAGGTCAGTAGGGGTGGTTTAGAAAATGATAAAGATGTCAAAATTCTGCGTTTTCGGATAAATTGTAAGACTTTGGAAAAGTGTGTAAACATGTTGGTTAAGGTTGGGCATGGTGTAGTGGTGACCCATGAGGGTAATTAAACACCTTATACATCCATCATATGATTGTTACATAGGCATAAGCATTTGGTTTGGTCGCGTGTAACAAGTGTTTGTTTTGATTGTTTAGTTTCGTGCAAGGATTTGGAATTTGCTTAAGCATCAGGTGAGTTTCATAGCCCCTTTTTCTAATGTTTTTCTTAGCCCCTTTTCTCATGTTATTTTGGGGTGAAGAAGATGCTTTTGTTTGTTGTGGTGTTAAAAATGTTTTTAAGCATGCCTGTAGGGTTATGTATTGGATCGTGGCTATGTTCCGTCACCGTTGTGTTGCGATATGATATATTTGGTAATTTGTGGGAACCCAAATATTGCAAAACGAGTGTGTGACGGTGGTAAGACTGCTGAGCTAATATGAAGGCCATGAAGCGCACATAAGTAGTTGATATGATTGTGGATCATTGGGCACGTTCCGTCCCGGTTTGTTGTTTATTTGTTTGTCTTGAATTGTTTTTGTAATTACAGCACTAATGAAAGTTTTTGAATTATTGTATGTCGTAAACCTATGAATTCTCGCTACAACTTTATGTTGTTGTTGTAAGCATCATTTTCAGGTGAGCTTAATGGTGCTAAGATAGAGCGAAGTGTCTTGAAGATACCGTAGGATGCTTGGAGTTTATTTATGATTTCTATTTGAATAAATGCGTTTGCATGAATTGTTTAGATTATGTTTTTGCATGTCATTTATTGACGAGACCTCTTTCTTAATAATAAAGACACCATTAGGTTTTGAGTATTGTTATGACACTTTAAGTTTGTGTCTTTTGCTTTACTTTAGTTTTTATTTTAGAATTTCTCTATAGTAGACACCATGTGTTGTGAGTGAATATCCCAGTCTTGTTTACCCGCCTTATCGCTTTCCGCCTTGGCGGTGACATTTAGTAAATTATTTTATAAATAATTTGTAGTCTAATTTATAAATGTCTTAAATTCTGCATTTAAATAGATTTCCTAAACTGCCTTATAAGTTAAGTCTTTTATTATGCATATAATTGTGTAGTTTTTATAACTTAATTTGTGCTCAAAGTGTACCAAAGTGGCATCTGTATATGGCTTGGTTTCGTTTTTTGAGTCTAATTCTCAAAAATGGATAAGAGATGTTTAAGGCTTTAAAGGCCTTTTTATGGTAACAGATCATCTAGGACAAAATCATAGTTAATTTAGGGTGACAGTTTTGTTAACTTTAGCTTACTTAGTATGGGTTCAAACTGGCTCAGAGTTTTCATAGGGTCAAAAAGTAGATTTTGTGTCTTAAAATTAAGCTGCAAAAAGGGCATTTTAACTCAAAAAGCTCAAAAACAGTAGTGTAGTCTGCCTTGTTCAATTTCCTTTTCTATCTTATTTTTCTTAGCTCATTTGCTCATGTCTTGCTTATTTGTGTTCCTTTAGTCCTAGTCCAAATTCGTTTTCCATTTTTAGCTTATTTTTTTGCTTTTCAGTTCTTGGAGATTGCCTAAAAGTAGTGGTTTAGCCTTTTGGTCTGTTTTAAATTTTGCTGTCTGTTTGCCTTTTTAATGTTCTATAGCTTATTGATTTTGCTTATTTCTTTCTCCTTAGTGCTCATTAGGTCTAGGACTAAGCCTGTTTTAGCTTATTTTGGTTTTCTTATTTGCTTATTAGTTCCTTAAAAGCCAATCAGTTTTAGCTTACAGTCATTTAGTTAGATTTAGCAATCTGTCATCCTTTTGTGCTTTTTCTAGCTTATTTTTAATTTTTTCAAAAGTTCATTTTTTTAAAAGTGCTTATTTTAGTCTTATTTAGCTTTTTCATTTAAAAATTTTTACAAAATGAAAATGTTGGGAGTAGAGGGAAGTTTAGGTTTTGAACCAGAGACCTCTACCTTAACCACCAACACTTTAACACACACACCCTCAACCAACTGCGCCCTTGGGTCTTATCTGTTATATCTCCATTTCAATTTCCTTTTATGCATTAATTCAGTTTTTGCTTATTTGCTTATTAACTGCTTATATGTTTCAGCTTATTTTCAAGTTTTATTTTTCATTGATTTTAAATAAGTCAAAGTATTTTTCATAAATTTTCCAGATTTTTAATAATTAGTTTACTATTTTTAATATTTTATTTAGATTAAATTTGTTTTTAATTCATAAAAAATAAAATAAAGATAAAAAAAATATTTTCTAAAAAATAATTTTAGTCATTTTAGTTTAAGAAATTTACATTTTAAGTTTTTAGAGTTTATTTTGATAATTTTGTTTGTCTGTTAGTCGTAAATTAATCGTTAAGTGTTTAACTGTCGTTAGGTTTTAATTGTGTCTTTAATTCTCGTTTAGCTTGCCTTTATTTGCTTTTCATTTGCGTTATTAGAATTAGAAACCAAATCCAAATCTTTTATGATAATCAAGCTCAATTCCCGACATAAACGTGAATTTCCATTCACCTCTCAACGAGGAGAACGAAACCCGTGTTGATTACTTATTATTCTTTCCTAAGGATAATTTGTATGATACTTTGCTTACATATATGTATTTACTATATTTATATATATATTTGAGGGTTATTTGTTTGATACGTATTTAGACGAACATCAAAATGGCGCCGTTGTCGGGGAGAGGTTTAGCGATTTTTGCAGGATTGTTCGTGTTCGAGCCTTGAAGATCCTTTCCCCGTGAAAGTTTTAATTTTTATATAAAAATTCAAAAATATTTTACATTTCTATTCGTATTTTCTTTTATTTTAATATTAAAAATAACCGTTTGTTAATTGTCATTTCTGCTCATCTTTAGTTAACAAACTATAAGAGAGGTATAAGGAGGGTCGATCCTACGAACTTCGACCCGAAAGGAGAAGGTTTTTAAAAGCTTCGCGCTTTGTCCCCTCCTCCCGCTTCTTTGCGTTTTCTAGAGTAGCCTACCGTTGCAACTATTGACTTCGGTTACCAAAAATATTTTTTTAAATTTTTATATTTCTTATGTTTTATATGAAAATTTCTATATAATATTCTATCTTTATCTTCTTATTCGTTAATCTTATTCCTTAAACCTTCTAGATCCGATAATTCCTTCAAAATGTCTTGGTTTCAAAATGCTCGTGGGGTGGAGGTCCGTTGTAACGGTGGAAATGTAGATGCATTGTACCAATGTGAGTTTCAAAGATGAGCCCGTCTACGACTCTAATCTGAATTCTTATAATCAAACTCCTGATATTTCTAACCCACCTTCACAACACCAAACATCTTTGATCAACCAATTTCATTGTTTTCATTGTAAAGATCCGTTAAAAGACGGTGTACGTTGTTAAAACGGTGGGGGGGGGTTAAAAAATCAAAATTGTGTAAATGTGTGGATATTATCTTGGAGAAGGATTTTGTTCATTTTGCAATTCTGAAGCTGGAAATTCATTCGTTAATGATTCAAATCCAAATTCTTTCAATGATCCTCCAAATGTTTTCACCCACCCTCCACAACCCCAGTACAAATCATACTTGTGTGAGTTATGTGGGAACGATTCTCATTATGGTTATGATTGTCCACCTCTGTTTTCGCTTGTCTATGAGCAGGAACCGAGCTACAATCAAAATTTAGTAATAATTATTATCCACAAAATTCACCAATTTTTTCACAACAATATCTTTGCTGTGAAAACTGTGGTGTCCTCATGAAATTTTTCCTGTCAGCTGATGATCAAGACCACTTTGAGCATAATTCAACTATTTCCTGGTTTGGACCAAAGCCCCGCGTATTCCATTGATCATCAAGAAGACCTTAATCTGCAAAGGATAAGTGATGTGTATGTTAGATGGGATAAAATAAAAGAGTCACTTCATGCAATCATTTTATGAAGTGGTAATTAAACAATAGCAAGCAGCTAGCATCGATCAATCACCTCTTCAAGAAATAAGTATCCAAGATATGGAGGATCTGAAGAAGCATTATTTAGATGAAATGTTAAGTTTAAGTAATGACTTACAGATTAAAGATTATCGTAATGAGAAAATAGATATCCGTTTTAGAATGGAATGTGAAAGTATGATTGATGAGCTTAAAGGTAAATTCAATGGAATGAGTATTAAGATTAATAAAAAGAAAGAGCTTCAGCGTCTAGAGCAGGTGGCTAATCTTACTACTTATCCTTCGCAACGTTTCAAATCTTTTTGCTATGATGACGATGATGACTATGATTACGAGAAGAGTACTATTCCATGAATGAATAGTTGTATTCCAAATACCTTCGTCTATTGCAAACACAAACCGATTTGAGCCTGGTGACGCTCTCATCATGGGGAATGAGAACATAGCACTATTCTGGAAAAGGAATCGGACGAATTCATAAAGTCTAGTGTTGAGGACCTTGTTCCAATCCTAAGTGAGTCCAAGGATACATCCGAGAGTGATAGTGATTGTGATTTACTTTCGTGTGATGATTTCTCTCCCATTAACGTTTATGAGGAAACATCCATAACTTACTCTAACCCTCTTTTCGATTCAAATGACGATTTTACCTCTAGTGATGACGAGTCACTATCTGATGAGGACGTTCTGGAAGACAATGTTAAAATTTACTCGAACCTCTTTTTAAAATACTGTGACGAATTACTCTAGTGACGTAAATCCACTTTTTGATGAGGTGTTAGAGAACATCGAGAGTAAGGACTCTTAAGTTTCTAGTATACCTTGGTGAGCCGGTATTTGTTAGTCACATACATCTTTTCCCGATGCTAATAGAGGATGATGTTTTCGACCCCGGAGGCGAAATTGATGAATCGATGTTTTTGTCTGATATGATATTTTCAACGGATATTGAGACGGTTATCCACAATTCAGAGGGAGATATCATCTATCTAAAAGATTGCTTATTAATGCCACTATCCCTAATTCTTCCATCCAGGTATTTTATAGATCAATACCGACAGAAGTTTAAAGATGAACTTGATAATGAAGATTTGAAGAGTATGGTCAAAGTTTTTGACCCCGGGATTCATGAGAACACTTTTTCTCCGTACATTATGTGAGCTTACCCAATTGAGAGGATCGTGCCATTATATGTTCCTTCACATATGTTATCCGAATTTTTCTTCTTTATTTCACCTATCTGATGGAATCTCCTGTTCCTTTCTTCTCCGGGAGTGAGGATATCATTTTTGACCCCGGCATCTCCGCTTTTAATTTTTCTTCTCTAAATCCGGTGGCATATAAATGTCCAATAGAAGTTTGCTCTTCCACTTGTTTCGTCCCTAATATCACGATGATATGGGGAGAGTCAAGCTAGAGACTCGCACAAAAAACATAGCGCTTCGTGGGTGCAACCCATGATTATCCTTAGTAGTATATATTAGTATAATATTAATGAATAAGTGTGATGTGAGGAGGCTCACCTCTTCCTTTCTCGTGTTTCGTGTTTGTGTTTTATGTCCAGGATTGCCCGGATTATAAAGACTCTCATGCTCGTGGTTTTGTCCATTGTCCACTCGATCTTCTATCCTTCACATGATTATATATGGGAATCTGATATCCTAGATCTTATTGATTAAACATTTATCTATTAACATAATTAATAAACGGCTTTAGATTTGCGTAGAGACCCCTTAATATTTGAATTATGCCTTGAAATTAGTATGGGGGTGACAGTCTCACATTGAGGACAATGTGTAGTTCTAGTATGGGGGGATCTTTCGATTTGATCTTACTTGCATTTGCCTTGTCTTCACGTAACCCTGTTTTTCCACCAAAAATAGCAAAAATATGCCAAAATTTAAAAATTTTCAAAAATAGAATAAGTGTTTAGACACGAAGTTTTGTCTTTTTAAGAATAAATTTTGACTTGATCGAGCATGTTGCGCTCTAGCTTGCCCCTTAACTTATATAAATTTAAGCTTTTGCTAGTCTTTTATACAAGAAGCTTTAAAACGTGAATTCTAGCTTGAAAAAGCCAAGAGTTTGCAAGTTTCCATAATAGACTTTAAATATGCAAAGCTTGTTTTTATTAGACTAAGCATTCGCGGATCTTTTTAGTAAAGATTTTAAATTTGCGAAGAACGAGAAATGATAGAGTTTTATATAAGTTAGATGCTAAACATGGAGTAGTTGGAACTCTTTAGAGCTCATAGAGGTTAATTGTGGCTTTTTGCTCCCATCAGCTTAATAAACTTTATATAATTGTTGAATAAATAAAGTTACTTTGGTTTTTGCGATTCTTAGTTTAAATCACTTCGTAGAGATTCCTTCTGGTGAAAGTAAGGTACACATCGAGGTTTTGTCAGTGTTGTGGGGAAATAGGCTACCGATTCTTGACGGCTCGCTACCGTTGTCTAGGTAGTTAAAAGACCACAGGACTTGAAATTTAGCTATAATAATAATAGTTATGTAATAAACCAAAGCCAAAATAAGACCACTACCTCTTGCCGGCTCACAACCGATGTGGTAGTCGTTTAAAGGGTGGAGGTAATAATAATAATAAAACCGTGGGCTGATAATAGTTTACTGCCTCTTGCCGGCTCACAACCGATGTGGCAGTCTTCTAAATAAGGCACATAGTAATAATCCGAAACTGATAAAAGTTTGCTGCATCTTGCCGGCTCACAACCGATGTGGCAGTCTTCTAAATAAGGCACATAGTAATAATCCGAGACTGATAAAAGTTTGCTGCATCTTGCCGGCTCACAACCGATGTTGCAGCCTTCAAAAAGGTCGAGGATCACCGAGGTCGAAATAAGACTCCTGGACCATGGTCGGCTCGCATACCGATGTGGCAGTTGTTTAAAGGACCGAAGTTTAATAATGTTGCAATAATAATAATAATAATAAAGACAAATTTTGACTCCGAGGTTATCTGAAAGGATAACCCCTAAATCGTGCGAAATTAGAACCTTAATGTGGACCTTATTCTCACCATATCATCTCTTTAGGAAAGGATTTCAAACTAATTATGGTCTAAACCGGGTTTACTTTATTTTAATAAGGATTTAATTTATTTGTCACCAATAATAATAATAAAATCTCTAGAGAATTTAGGAATAATGGAGCAGAAAGTAGCTATGCATTACAATTAGCATTTATGAGTAGTGTTAGCATCTTAACTTGTATTTAACAATGATTTCGTTTTTAAGCTTGGTTTGGGGCATGTAAAAAATGGAGAACGATAAATTTATCCTTTTAGTGTTTCTTTTTTAGTGATCCTTTAAGTTATGATATGTATAAATATAGAAAAATAGAAAAACGAGGGGGCTTTTCAAAACTAGTGATTTCTTAATCCCCTTAGATGAACACTTAGCTACTTTTTGAGGTAATTAGTCTAAGGGGGTTGAAATTGTTGGTTTTCTAAGTTTGTATTTTTGACATTGCGTGAGGACACAACAATAGTTTAGTATGGGGGATTTTGGTATGTGCATAATTACACATACCTTTTACCTAATAAAACGAGCTAAAAAGACCAATAATGACCAAAAACATATAAAAAATGCATTGTGTATGTGTATTTTGTGATTTATGTCTTGCAGGTGCGGATATTAAATAAAAGGACAAAAACAAAGCCAATATAGACAAAACCAAGCACGGGAATAGAATGAACGCGAAAAACCGAAGCCGAAGGCGTACCCATATTATATGGACCATCCCGGGCCCACTTAATGGGTCGGATCAGCCCACATCCTAAAACCTAAGTCCATAAAATAAGCCTAAGCTAAAAAAAATCCAAGTCCATAAACCATAAATCCCTTATCCTGAATCCAATCCAAATTCTGGCCCAAAATGAATATAACATGGCCCAATCCCTATTCCAAGTCCAAGTCAAACAAATATAAAACGGGTCAAATTCACTGTGGGCCTTCTTTTTCCCTCTTTTACTTTCACACAAAGGGACGAGTATCAGGGTAAATCAATATCACATCCCCACACTTAAAGTGCTTCTAGAAAACTATTTCTGACACACCTGACAACTATTAGCCACACTAGCAATCCTAAGAACCCCTATTGGATGATAGGACATAGCATTCAAATCTAGGGGTGAGATTGTTTGATGAATGAGGCGGTTTGGATTGGATGGACGAGATTGAAGATTGAGGAGCGTTCTAGGGTTCTGGATCCGATTGGATGGACGAGATTGAAGATTGAGGAGCGTTCTAGGGTTCTGGATCCTTCTCCTCATCACTATATAAGGAGATCTCCTCAACACACAGGAAGATGTCTAGTTTTTTAGCTTATTTGAGTTTTTAGCTTAATTTTGTAACCTTTAGCTTATTATCATTATTGTATGATCTTCCCAAAGCTTTGTACCTTTTTCTTATTAATAAAATTACAATTTCACTTTTAAATCCTGTATGCTGAAATCTGTTTTACTTATTATGCAAATTTAGTTTAGAATGTTTTGTGATATCACCTAATAAGCTAATAAGCTCTTTATTATCTAAATAAGCTAGTATAAACTCAGTTAAGCTCTCTAAGGCTTAACTGATTAAGCTACTCAATCAAACCACCCTCAAAATTACCTCAGCTTATTTGGATGATAAGTCAATTATGGACGAGCTTATGGACAATACTAGCTTATCTCTGATAAGCTGGAGCTTGTAGATCTAAGCTTGTAAAAGCTATTAAGATCCATGTTTAGCTGGGATCAAGGTATAATTCCTTATTTCATATTTTAGCTCATTTTACTGTTCTGCTTATTGCTTAATATTTGCTTATTTAGTCTTATTAGTTCTTATTGATGCATATTAGTAATAGTTTTAAGCTTATGAGTCTTTTAAATGTTGTTTTCATATAAACTGCCATTGATAGATGTAATCTGCTTATTCTAGTAGCTTATAAATCAGTGCTTAACTTTCCTAAATTTGTGCTTAATTGTCTTTAATGGGCTTAGTTATTAATTTGTTTTTTATAAGTAAAGCTTATTTGGATCTGTTTAAGCTTATAAGTTGATTTTAAGATTTAAATGGGTGTTTGGCATAAGTAGTCTTAACACAAGTTAAGACTGTTGTGGTCATTTTCGGTCATCAAGCCAATTTTGATAAGCTAAATCAAAGACTATAAGCTAGTTTTCTTAAGTTTTGAATAAGCATTGTTAAGTTTTAAAGTTAGTTTTATCAAATGTTCAAGTCTGTCAGTTCAATTAGGTTTTCAAACTGCTTATTTGTAGAGTGCCTTAAAAATCCATTTGAGTAGAGATATTTGTGATCAAATTTTGTTTCCAAAAGTTTCATAGTTTATCTGTTTTGAGTCACAAAGCTTTGGGAAAACCTTTAGAGTAATTTGATCAAAAACAGTCGAAAAAGAGTAAGTTTACAACTGTCAGTTTTTGCAGATCATTTTGGGCTTTAATATAGCTTAACTTTGATTGTTTCTTGTTCAAATTAGATTATTAGGGTCTTAAGTTAATCTGTTTTAAGTTTTTAGTTTGTCAATTTTCTTTTAAGTATCTTATTCTAGTTTGCAAGTAGTCATTTCATCAAAAAGCCAAAAACAAAAGTTGTGTAGCTGTCATTTTCACTTTGCTTTTCTAGCTTATTTCTTAGGCTTATTTGCTTATGTTCAACTTATTTGTGTCATTTGGGTATAAGTGTTCATCTGTTTTTAGTTAATAGCTTTTAATTTAGCTTATTGAGTCTTAGAAGTTGGCTTAAAATTTGTCTTTAGTCCTTAAAAATCTGTTTAAATGTCCTATGTCTTTAAGCCTTTTAGTAATTTTCTAGCTTAATTGGTTTGCTTATTTTTATTCAGTAGTGCTTATTAGGTATAAGTTAAGATCTATTGTTAGCTTATTAGGTTTCTTATAGCTTATTTAGTCCTAGATTGTCCAAACAGTTTAAGCTAAAAAGGCTAAAAAGTTTAAACTGTTTGTTTTAAATAGCTTTTTCATAGCTTAAAATTAAGTTTTAGTAAAAGTCCCTTTTTAATAGTTGCTTATTTTAGCTTGTTCTTTAACTGTTTTTAAAAGAAAAATAAAAAAAATGTTTTTCAAAAAGGTAAGGTCCAGGACTTGAACCTGCGACCTTGCCTTCACACACACACACTCTTACCATTGCGCCCTTGGGTCTTTTTCATAAGACCCTTGGGCCATTTGGTTTATAAGGTGTATTTGCAGTTTAAGCTTATAAGCTATTTCAGCTGATTTCTAGCTTATTTCGAGTGCTTATCTATTCTTTTTTACCATTATCTTAGCAATAGTCTTAAATACTTTTAGTAATTTTTTTAGATTTTTATAAATTAGTTTAACATTTTTAATTAATTTTCTAGATTAAAATAGTTTTTATTCATAAAAATAAAATAAAAGTTAAAAAAATATAATTCTTTTTCTAAAATTATTTTTTATCATTTAGGGCTGTTAGAAATTAAATTTGCATTTTTAGGGTTAAAATTTGATAATTTAAGTTTATATGTCGCATTTTTAAATTCTCGTTATCGTTTCGTGCTTTAATCTTTAATTTCTTGAGTTGTTTGCTTACCTTTACATGTTTTTGCGTTTCATTAGTAGAAATAGAATCCAAAACAGATCTCAATTATTCAAACACGCTATCACGAACTTAACAGATTCTCAATTCACGCTTCGTCGGGATACGACTCGAGAAGATTTGGTCATCACTTTTCCTAAAGTGATTTTCATTTCTTAACGGAATACTTTCTTCTTATATTATTTGATAATTGGTATTTTATTTATATATATATATTATATATACTATTATATTCAAATCAATTTTTGGCGCCGTTGCCGGGGAATCGTGAAACGATTATCGAGTTGAAGTTTGAAGATTAGTGTTTTGAAGACCCTTCCTCGTGAAGTTATCGTTTTGTAATTTTCTTTTATATAAAAATAAAAATACAAAAATATTTTATACTTTTCCTAAAGTATTTTAAAAAACCAATTTTTTTTTAAAAACAACAAAAACAACCGTTGTGTCACTTGTGAAACGGCTCACTTTTAGATTACAAACTTTAAGAGAGGTTTAAGGAGGGTTGATCCTACGAACTTCGACCCGAAAGGAGAAGGTTTTTAAAACGCTTCGCGCTTACCCACTCCTCCGCTTCTTTGTGCATTTTCTAAAAAGCTACCTTACACTTGTTCGATTATCGGTTACAAAAATATTTTTCTCTTTATTTTTCTTATTTTTAGTGCATGCGCACCCGCTCTTCATCGAATTTAATTATCGAATCTTCCACGACTCCGAAACGTCGTAATCGTAGACGTTCCAAGCAAAGAGTCAAACCGTTTTCTCGTGAAGAGACTTCCGTAGTTACAATGGCCGATCAATGTACTATAGTGGATTACTCCAAGCACCCACCGAGGGTTACGAAGATGCTATCGTTACTCCCGCTATTCTTGTGGAGAATTTTGAGCTTAAACATGGACTTCTAACTCTTGTAACTTCAAAACAATTTTACGGATTTGAGAAAGAAGATCCTCATGCTCACATTCGTTGGTTTAACAAGATTACTTTAACGATTAAGTATAAAGATGTGCCTAATTCGTCGATTAAGCTTATGCTTTTTCCATTTTCTATCGAGGGGGCAGCCCGGATTTGGCTCGAAAAAGAACCCCCTCATTCTATTCTTACTTGGGAAGATCTTGTTTCCAAGTTTATTAACCAATTCTTTCCTCCTTCCAAAACTACAAATCTCCGAAATGAAATTACAAATTTTCAACAAAAGTTTGAGGAAACGTTTAGTGAGGCATGGGACCGTTTCAAGGATCTCCTTTGTGCATGCCCACCTTACGGTTTTACGGAATTGCATCAACTTGATACGTTTTACAATGCTTTAAACCCAACCAATCAAGATTCCTTGAATGCCGCCGCCGGTGGTAATCTTTTGACTAAAACTCCTCAAGATGCTTTGACAATTATTGAAAACAAGTCGAAATTTCGCAACTCACGAAACAAACCGGTTGTTTCCAAAGTGAGTGCTAATACTTCTTCTTCTACCACGGCATGTCCATCGAAGATGGCCGCTCTTACTGATGCCGTTAATGCTATGCTTCGTCATGTTAAGACCTCGCCTTCAAAGACCGTTAAAGCAATTTCTAAAAGTTGTGTGACTTGTGGAGGACCGCATCCTTACTATGAGTGTCTTGCCGCCGATGGCAACACTTTCAATGCTTCTGCAGCCGCTGCAACCTATAATCAGAATCAAGGATATCGTCCTCAAGGAGACCCGAATTATCGTGTTAGCAATCAAATGGGACCACCTGTTTTTCCTCCCGTGCAAAATAATCAAAACCGTTTCAATCAAAATCAAGGTTACAATCAAAACCGATGAAATAATTTCAATCAAGGTAACCAGAATTATCAAGCTCCGCCTCAAGTTGGACCTTCAAACGATCTCTCGAACTACATGAAGGCAAATGACGTTAATATGAGAGTAATGCAAAATAAAATAAGCAATATGAGGTCAGAATTAAAGAAAGAGATGGATACTACGTTAACTAGACAAAATAATGCGTTCAAGAATGAGTTAACGAATGATATTAAGAACATGATGAGTAGTTTTTTCAAATGAATACCGCTTCTTCTTCGGGGTCGGGTTCACTTCCTAGCAACACCGTTGCTAACCCGAGAGGTGACTTAAAAGCAATCACCACCCGAAGTGGTATTTCTTATGATGGACCTCCAATTCCACCTCCTTTCTCTCCTCTTCCTAAGGTAGTGGAACGGGAACCCGAGGTGACAAAGGATACGGTGCAACCGAGTACCGAAAACATTCAACCTCTGGTAGTCCAAATTCAAGCTCTAATTAATGAACCCGTTGTTGCTCCTAAGCCTAAACCGTTTATACCTTATCCTTCAAGAGCTAATGATTGGTTCCAAATTATATATATAATATATATAATAAAATATAAAATAGTAAGTATAATCTAGAAACACAATCAATGAAACCGAGAAGTAGTATAGAATGTTCCCGGGTCG
>BQNB010128509.1:0-10073 GCA_026074375.1 Tanacetum coccineum
TAAAACTTGAATATTTGCATATATACTCAAATTACAAGTTTTTAATGCATGATGTACAATACAAGTTAGCCATGTTTATTGATTTTTCCATATTTATATATTTTGGTTTGCAGTACGATAAACATGTAAAACCTAGCTTTGAGGGATTTTTTCTTCCATCAAAGAAGCATGTTGATATTGTCATCCCTAGAGGAGCAGATAATGATGTTGCCATAGACTTGATAGTGCAACATATTCGCACAAAGCTTGGTCAACATGATCTTAAGTAAAATTTATCAAAACCTTTTTATTATACCATCAACATTTCGGGTATGAGTATGTTTTGTTACCAATGCATGATCAGGCCTTCGCTTGATACAAATGCAAAAAAAAAAAATACAGACAAACAAGCAGAAAGACAAAGGGCAAAAACACAATCCATAGATAAGATATCCACACACTAACACGACATACATGATCCACATACTATAAGAATGAAAAAAGAAAACCAACATCAGTGCAGAACCACAAACCCAGAATTTTAACATGTAGACCCTCAAAACATCCGTGTTGTAGAATGAATACGAGGCACAAAGAGGCATTACAGACCGCTTATGAAAAAAATGTGAAATAGGGATACCACACTTAATCACTTATGAGTCATAAGTGTAGTAGTATCCCTGTTTGTGACTGTTTTGGTCTTAATAGAGGCCGCAAGATTTTTTAAACAAGGGAAATCCCCATTTTCACTTTCAATGTTAAATTGTTCGTAATTATGCTACAACCGATGTTACCGGCAGACATATCTACCGATATCACTATGTATAATATCAACTTTGCAAAAGTTGTAAACATCATTCTTCTTCACCATGCTGACGAACTTCTTACCATCACTAGGGGTTTTGAGCAACAAGCAACTTGTCATCAGCATGGCTGCCTTGTATTTTCTCATCTTTATGCATATTTCCAGTCTTTTAGCTACTGAGATGTGCTGAATACATACTAGTCCGTATTTTATTAGGTTTCATTATAATTATCTTTTACACCCCATATGTAGAGAAGAAATGATAGAACAGTATGCAAGATTGCATGTGTTAAGGTAAAATACCGTACCTTGAGTTTAGGGCGCGTTCCCTACCCTCTTGGTGAAGTATCCTCTTAAATTACCTAAAAGTAAGAAAGAACACCCGTTAACTCGCCCCGGGTGTTGACCCATGACCAAGCTCGGGTGTAAGAGTAAGTATGTGAATATGAGCCGAAGGGGCTATATGTTGAAGCCGAAGAGGCTATAGTAATAAATGTGTATGTGTGTGCAGTAAATGTTGTCTTTAAATAGTAAATACGGGGGTATTTATACTAGTCGAAACACTGTAGAGATGTACGGTTTCTGGCATGTAGATGACGACCCTTTCGTCATGTCTCTATCGCCTGTGTCTTAGATGGTGACATCTCTTTAGTTGACGTCATAGTCTATCGTGTAGTCACTATCTTTCTGTGTTTATGGTGATGTTATCTCTTTAATGACGTTGCCCTGTAGGTCTCTGAAATGAAGTCAGCGCTTTGTTGTTTACTAGGCTGACGTCATGTGCCCGTTCGGAACTTCATGACCCGTTCGGACTCTTATGGTCCTTTCGGACTTGAATGGCTTGCTTGGTCTGGAATGATTCGATTGGGCTTGAGTGATTCGCTTGGGCTTTGTTTAGCCCATTCGGGCTATTAGCCTGTCCGGCATATACGCGGACATGTCATGACATTTATATCTTTATTTTCACACTTAACTAAACGATGTAAAGATATAAATGGCAAAACATAAACATTTTAAGTGTACAAATAAATGCATAGAGTGTGCAAATCACTTCCATTATGGATAGTCTCTTTCATAAATTTATTGACGTAGAACAGCTTGTTGTTGGCCATGAGTCATGCAACGGGGAGAACAACATTTAAGTTACATGTCCCTACAATAATCAATTGATTGCAATTTTTTACAAGGCCACCCATTTATATTGTTGGGAGTTATTTGTCTCGCTATCCACTTTCTCCATTTATGATGAAACTCGTAAAACACTAACACGTTTGAGATTTGTTTTAATTTAGTTAATTGAATTTTATTTTCATTATAAAAATTATGCAAAGTTTTAATAATGTTTTGTTCTTTAATTTTAATGTTTGAATAATATAAATGGAACATTTCTCAAACCTTGATTATTATATACTAATCTATTTACTTTTTAGAGTTGCATAAATTAATTGTACATAAAGTTAGTTGAGAGTAATTATATTAAGAGGGTGAGTGTTTATTAAAAGGGTTAAGTTTATTAATCAGAAACAAAATTTTCATTTACAGTCATTAGAAACGGGGTATGGTATATAGACATTCTATCATTGTAACTTGTTGTTTTGTATATTTATTACCAACAAGGATTTTCACCCGTGCGTTATCGTGGAACACCCTTGTACGATAATAATAAAATAGTAGTTTCTAGGCTAATACAAAGTATGTGCTCATAACATAGCAGGTATTCATCACCTTTAGCCCGAACATAATTGCCGTCTTTTCTTGAGATCGACTTTCATGTATTAATATAAAATTAACTTGCGTTTGGTTTTTGTAAATCAGAGCCATTATAAAATAGACACGGTTTCTATAATTTTACAACACACGACAACAAATGGCATATAGTATGCAACGCAACGAGAGTAATCCACTAAGCTTACAACCTTAAAGGATTTATACGAGACACTTAAAATGTTCAAAAAGCACATTACACCTAATCAAACATCACCACACACATCTTCATCACAACCATTCACCTAACCACATGTTTATGCAGAGTTGCTTTTCCACACACTTCTTAACATGATCTGGAAGTCTAAAGTAGCAGAAAATCACACAGCATAGTCTTTAGTACATGATAACTTAGAACAAAGTTTTAATGAGTAAGATGAAAAGAGGTAGCATCAGCATAACCAACATCTTTAGGCCCACACAATCTCTATATTACGTGTAATACCAATCTCTTGATCTGTCAACAAAGTTCATTGTCGCTTCGCATCCTAATGTGGAACCCTGTGACCATAAGCAAGACTAAGCAATCTCTAAAAGGCAACACCAAGCCATCCTTAATATTTTGGACCGAAAAGTCAAGCAAGAAAAAAGGTCGGGTTACTGTAGTAGCTAACCTCACATTTTCTAGATTTTGTTGAAGTGTTAAACGGTAATTACACAAAGTCTAATATTTATCTTAGATAAATATTAGAGGGTGTAATGCAACAAAAAGATCATACAAACAACCCCAAGGGGTGTTTGTGTAGGTCGGCCGAAACTCCCCAAGGAAGGGAAGAGTTTGACTCCTTGTCAAACTAGATTACCTGATTTCTAAGTAATATTTACAACCTCCTCTTAAGCCCTATATATACAAAGGTTTTGAGAAGGGTTTTCACACATAACGCATATCTCCTCAAACCTTAAATCTCTCTCCCCTCTCAATCTCTTCTTGCGATCGGACGACAAGAACCAAAAGGGTTCGAAAACCCTTTTGGCCGAAACCCTAAGTCGACTTGGTCTACCCCTAGGTCGATCGTAGCTATACGACCGATTAGGGTTTTCCCAAACCCTAATTGTGCCCTAGTTTGATCTCGGAGATGAATTGTGGTTTTACCCGAATTTCATATTCGCCTAACTTGCAATATGTTCGTAGCCCTAGTCCTACCTGTGTAGTACTGGCGGATATCTGTCGCAGTCCAGAAGTGATTATCATTCCCGAAATCCTAGAAGTTCAAGTGAAGCATCAAGATCAAGAAGAAGGCGTTCTATGCAGCTGAAAAGTTTAAAGGAGCTTACGCATAGTAGGAATAACAGGTAAGTTTTTTAAACACCCTTTATACGTGTTAGTTAGGTTATATCACTGTTTAGGAAGATCTGACTATTAAGATTTTGGGATGCATGACTTTATCTGTTTTATTTTCCGATGTGCATGTACATAACCATGCAGGTGACCACCAAAACCCTACACATACAACAATAAAAATTAACAAATTAGATATATGGGTTGACCCGAATCCGATAAAGCCTTATAGGGTCAAGTTGATTTTGGTCCAACTAAGTTTGTCGGATTTTTCGAGTCAACCCGATAAACCCAATATAGCCTTATAGGGTCAGGTTAAGGTCATAATTAGTTTGTTATTGGGTTGACCTGATAAACCTCATAAGCTATGATGACCCATTAAAAATTATGTTTTTTGAATTAAATCTTTTTTGTCTAGTTTATTAGTCACAATTCCTAATTACTAAGCATGCCAAAAAAATATATAATGAAGTGTATCTTCAAATTTTGTTATTGTGCTTTGCAAGTTTGCATAAGTAGGTACTCTTCTCATTCTTTTTTTTGTTTAGTGCTACTTGAGGCAAATAACTACTCCACTGAACAAAAATCCAACGTGTGTGTACATATGTTTGCGTTATTTATTTATTTATTGTAACACATGCTAAATATTTAAGTTTATTAAATTTTGGATGCTTTTTAGTATTTGAAGTAAACGAGTAGGTTTGCCCGTGCTCCGCTGCGGGACGGTTAGCGGACGTCGTTTTGGGTTAGCCATGAGCACTGTTGTTGTTTTGGGTACCTAAAAAGGCCACAGTTGATATAAAACTCTCTTCACTTGAAGAAAGCCCCTAATCGGGTTGTAAACAAATGACAAAATGATAATTTCCATTGCTTCTGCTACCCAATCAAGTCCATGCAACATGGTAAACTTTTTGGAGTATACTACTTCATGCAATTAACTGTTGATTACAACTTCGTTACAGTCCGAAAACCCGTTAACTTCTTGTAAAAACTTTGATGACCAGAAAGCAGAAACTTGCCATTTTCAACTAACAACGCTGCTGCAAATCCAAATGTAAACCGAATTAAAGAAACACAAAATCTACATGAAAGCAAAACTGACCCCTATATACAACAGATATAGATAAAATTTTAACCACTCACCTCGACTAAGACACATGAAAAGATGATACGTCTAGAATTTCTATCGATTGTCAGGTGTAAGCTGCACATGCACAACAAAAAGTGACTATTTACATCTAAAGATATATATCTGATACAATATATAGATAAGAATCACCTCCAATAGACAAATGCATAATTTAACTCTTCTAAAATATGGAAAGCACTAAAAAGTATGAAATTGTAGCTACTAACCTGAAGATGATACTTAGCGAATTTCGTAAGTGAATCCCCGATAAAGATAATGGTAGAATCTGAAACGAAAAGAATAATTTTAAAACTAATTGAGGGGGTAACTGATCATGCATATAGAATCATGGTCACTACAAATTCATAGGCTAGCTCATCAATAGACATAAGCAAAAGCCGATTTGGACAAACCAAAACCTCATAACTGGAAAAGAAGAAAACACATCAGATGGTTGTCACTTAATGAGCTGATAACATTCCCTACATCTCTTGAATTTACTAAAGTGCCAACTGCATAAAGATGATAAGTAGAGTTGTAAATATGAACTCCTTAACTTATTAGGTAATGCAATTTTAAAATATGTAGCATCCTTTGCTTATTGGTCAAACAGGTTGAGAATCAAATGAAGTTGAGCAACTAATTTAATAAAAAAAGATCAAATACATATAATATATGGGAAATGACCTTTTATCAGGCTAGTTTCTTCCCATGCACATCACCTCTAGCCAATTGAAATTAGGGGCTCATGATAAAATGACTAATCTGTTTTGTTTTATAAAGGATAGTCCTTTTATATGAGAAAACATATATTAGACGGCTATGCACGTGACCGCGAACAACGCCAATTACTAAGAAAGAGGTAATTCAGAATTCGCAAAAACTTTAAGCCTTATCGAACCATCTGAATTCTTATTATTGTGCTTGATCATGTTCGAGGTGCACTAACACTAAGTAAATGGATAATGTGACGTGGGGCAATGAAAGACCAAAATAAGTAAATTATAAAAATGGTCTCAGTGAGGAAAAAGAATGTCTAATAAACCACCTTAAAAGTTATTTTCTTACTAAAATTAGTATTAGTGACCTCATGAAAAACGTTGTTTTAATAGATGGAATGGATAGTTATTACTCTATAAGGAAAGAACATACTCCTATGTTATAATGATAAATTTCTAGCTAAGACTATCAGGGTGAAATGTTTCAAAAGCATAAAATAGCTATTAATTCGTCGTCGATATCAAATAGTAAGAAAATTCAGCAAGAACATACCCTTTTTAACTCCCTCTCTTTCCTCAATCTTGGCATTAGCAATCAACCATGAAGGGGTCACCACACCCAGACATCATCAAAGGCCTTAAACCGGGCTTAGGACGACTCTGACAAAACCGTCATATTCCCCTTTATCCCCTGCTTCTTTTTAACTTCCACAACTCTCAAACTCGATGTTAACTCAAATATCTTAACATTAATCACCAAAAAGCCTTTCAATCTCTGGTTATCAGTTGTAACCTTACAATCCTTTCTCCGAATCTAAAAACCATTGACTTTTGCTATCTCCTCCAACTTTAAAACAATGGTAAAAACCAAATCACCGTACAAAAACCTTGTCACTTCACACCATCCTTACACCATCCTGCAAGTAGGAAACAAACGTTATTAGAATTAGATTTGTGGTGCCATTCTAACTACTTATTAAAGGTTGAAAAAGTTTCTAAGGTAAGATTCTCATCCGACCTGATTAATCCACAAACAATATCAATAGCTTTGAGATTTCGTAAATTCAGGTAAATAAATTAATTATAGTTTATTTGTATTTTTACCCTTAAATAAATTTTACTCATACTTCCACCCGATTCGGCATATTTCGCGTTCCTAGCTAAGTTTGAGTCATATTTGAGATCTTTATTTCGTCTACGTGTCTATCGTAGTTTAATATTTTCATTGTTCACCCCTAAGTTTTAAAAAAAATTACTTTTGTCATTTTAGTTTTATTTGCGTTTTCGCCAAACTTTGCTAAAGCCTCGCGTTTTAAACTTAAACCTTACCTTTTATAAATTAAACCTCACCTTTACTTTAATTAAATCCCTACAAATAAAAAAAAATCCTACCCCTAAATCCCTCCCCCCTCAGCCGGCTATACATATACACACATACACTCCACATTTAAAAAATTTATTTTTCCTTAAAAACACAATCATATCCCCATTACATGCAAATCTAAACAAAAAAAACTATCCAACTCCTTTTTTCCTCTTGTGACTGCCGACTATAAACCCCCACCATCACCATACCTACAAAAAAATTATACTCTCTAAATCCATTACTACATGTATCCATAGGTGCTTACAAAGTTTGGTTGAGTTTGGAGAAGATTTGAAGGTGTTTTTAGGGTTTTTTTAAGTTTTTGATTGGGTTTTTAGTTCTAACAAGTGGGTATCATTATTTGGGGTAAATAAAACCTTTGTGTTGAAGATTTTGGGTGTTCATTTGGTTCAAAATTCAGCCCTTAGACCAAGAGGGTTTGCTTGTGCTTGATTTGTTTATTTCAATCATCTCGTAAGTAAGTTTAAATCTCTACCTTTGATTTTCTTTTGATTTGGTCCATGCAAGTTTATGTTTAATTCTGGAAATCTTGGGTGTTTTATGTTTATTAATGTGTTAATTAACCAAGTGTGACATTGTATAGGGATTTGTGGATTTGGAATGAGGTTTGGATTGATTTTGATGAGGATTTAGGAGTTGATTTTAGACCAGCAGGTTGTAGCATTGATTTCGAATTATTTTTGGTCTTAACATACCTGGGATTTTTGATATATTGATAGGCCTAGTTCTTATGTACATGTGGCTAATTGGATAAAAAAAATTCTCCTCCGGATGAGTGAGATACGGCTATTTTACCAAAACGTGTCGAATCTGATCTAGTGGTAGGAAATGGATCATAGCTCTATATTTTTTTGTAAACCTCTTGTAAAACAATCATTATACAAGTAGAGGACCCTTAGTAGTATCACCTCCAATTGGTTTCACTTAAATAGCATCCATAGATTTCAATTTGCGTCCGTTTTCGTAAGCTAAATAAATTTGTCACACCTTGTTTGGGACAGTTTTGAAAAGTTAAATAGATTAGTGTGTATAGAAAGATTTTTGACTTGGGAAGTTATGGATAAATCAATGGTGACTTAGGTATATGTCTTAAGAACACATAGCCGTTTGTATGGAGTGTTAACCATTTCGGATAGGTGAGAAATCACCATTTTACTAAAACGGGTCATTTTACGCAACCTGAATTTGAAACCTTAATAAGTCTAAAACTTTGTATACTAACACCCAAATTATAAAACTGTAGCTTCTATGTATCGAGTAGACTTAAATTTGGCCGCATGTTTCATCCTCATCGGATGTACGGTCCAGGAGATATGTTAAAAATGGTAAAGACGTAAATTTCAGAAAATGACATGCACTTGTATTGAAGGGTAAATTAGTAATTTCACCCAGGTCCTAAAACTTTTTGGGCAGTAGGCCCCACATTTATGGAATATAGACTCATAAGGCTTCCTGTGCGCGAAAACCTCATGTATTTATCTATTACAGATTTTAAATGACACGCTTTCAAAGATGGGTAAATTTTAGAATTTTAGTAAATAAATGATATAGTTAGAAGTAAAACTAAGGTAGACATTTGTTGAAGTTATTGGTTAAGATGCAAGCTTAAGACGCCTTAGAAGACATATTAATTCAGATTTAGACTTGTATTTTGAGTAAGCTCGACTTATACAAATTAGGACGCAATGTCATACTTGTTTCGGTCAAATAAAAACATTTTATGAAAATTTTCCTTTCTATTTCATTTCCATTTGTGTGAGTATTAGTTGGTCATTCTTTTTTTTCTAAGTTGCGCCATCTATTTTAGGTCACACTTAGGAGATTTGATTTACTTCATCTTCTATCTTATTGTTTTGCCGAATCGCATAAGGTGAGTTTCATAGCCCCTTTTTCCATTACTCATTTTATTAAATTCGGGGGAGATTACATGCTAGTTTATTTAGACACAAGTACATTTCAAAATTGTATGCTATTTCCTGATCATATTATTGCCTAAGTACCTTTGTCACTAAGTCCCCTATTATCATGAGCCGTTAATTACTAGAGTAGTAAACGTAAATGTTGTGGATAGATCTATCGGGACTGACAATCCCCGTCATGAATTATGGTTTCATGTTGACCATGGGCGCATTTACATTTAAAGAAATTCGTAGGATGTTTGGCAACATCTGTATCTGTTTTGGGGCACAAACCTCGATTACTGGTTTGGTCATAATGCATGTTAAGGTTCGGTGTCATAAGCTTAGGGCAATAATATATGTTTTCCATTTAGACTTGATAAATTTGTTTCTCTTGTCTACACTACTAAATCTTGTGGTCCATACTTTATTTACTATTAAACTTATAAATTCACTCAACAATTTTGTTGACGTTTTAGCATGTTTTAATCTCAGGTCCTAAGGTGTGATTTCTAGATGAGAGCCGCAAAGATATTATAAAGACGGATTCTGTGTTTTCTTTTATTCGATGCCAAATGTCAAACTAGTTTATTAAACTAATGTCATCTTTTGAACTGTGTTGTTTGGTTAAACTTATGAAGGTTGGGACTTTAAGTCATTTTGCAAACTGTTGGGACCAAAACTCTGATATTTTATGATGTATCGAATGTAACTTATTTGAAAACGTCTCTTTCGAGGTTGTTTCCTATTGCTTGATTGTTGTGCTATGACGTCATACCCCAGATTTTTACCGTTCCGCTGCCGTCATATTCTGGGGGTGTGTAAGATTGGTATCAAGTGTCAAGGTTATAGGGAACCGAGTCATTTTTCAAAACCTAGTCTATAACCAAAATTTTAAAAGTTTTATTTTCTTTCATTTTCAAAATGCAAAATCCTTCATCGCTTATCCGAATCCACGCGCGTAACTTTCTAACTCCTTATTTATTTCTCTGAGTACTTCTATTAGTATTATATAAATTATAATTATATAATACTCGAATTTCTTCCGATTTCTTACGACTACCTTCGAGAGTGTCCTTGCTTATTTTATGAGATAAATTATATAAATATTAA
>BQNB010128511.1:0-19269 GCA_026074375.1 Tanacetum coccineum
CGAGTTCCTTAATCTTCTTTTCTAAATCAATTTCAGTTTCCATATATTTATTTTCCTTTTCTTTGGATTCATTTTTGAAAACAGCAATAGTTTGTAAAACAGACTCTTTTTCTTTGATTTGTTTAGAAAGATTTTGCTCAAGTGAGTCAATTTGTTCTTTGAGTGTAAGTTTCTCTCTAATTATATCATCCATTTGAGAATCAATCATTTTTCCACGACTACTTAAATCAATATTAAGACGTTGTTCAAAAGTCTTGACCCTTTCCTTATATCTCTCTAGCTCAGCGGTTATTGATTCATTATTTTGTTCCTTATTAGCCTTTTCCTAATTATTCACATGATTAATCATTTGTTCAGATATTTGTTCAATCACAGATAAAATTATTGAATCTTGTTGTGCTTGAAAATTAGTATCTTGAACATTTGCCTGTTGTGATTCTTGCAAATATTGAGAATATGGAATGATATTGCTATCACCAGATATCTCATTATCTGTAAAATCTATAGTTGGGGATTGTTCAAAATGCTGCAATGCATGCACACTTTGATTATCCATATCATTTAGATAGGTTTCAGAATTGGGTACCTTTGAGATAACATCAGAACCATAGTTGGAAATGTTGGCCAAAAGAACCGCTTGTGCAGTCTAGAGATCATCACAATCAGAATCATAAGTATCAAGGTCCTCAGTCTAGAAAGCAGCATTGTGAGGAATGATTGTCTGAGCTTGACTTGCTAGAATTCCTAGATCTGCAAGAAATGTGAGTTGCTATTCATCCAATATTTGTCCAACTTCCTAAGCTTCTGCTAACACTGCTTTCTCCTTATACCATGCAGCATTCATTGGTCGCTTAGGATGAGTGCATTTCCTAGCCATATGCCCTTCACCTTGGAAGTTGTAGCATTTAATAACTCTTGTCTACCCAGTTGTAGTATTTCCCTTTGAACTTGTAGCATTGTTCTTATAAGTAGTACCAGAATAAGTTTACCCTTGTCTCCCCTGAACTTGTTGCACTGTAACCCTGCCATCTTGAATACTGGCTTGGTTTCTTAGATTAGAGGAAGTTCTGAGCTAATTATTAGTAGTTGGAAACCTTGAAGAAGCTACAACCGTTAGAAAAGCCATTGCTTTATTGAGACAAGCAATTGGATCATCTCCAAGAGAAAACACATGAACTGCAAAACTTGAGTCTACAAACGGTGACTCAGTCATAAGTTGTGTAGGGGCTTGAGGTGATTGATAAGCAACTTGGGGAATTACTTGTGGAACAGTTGAGGATGAATGATTTAATTGAGTTTGTGATGGATAAATGAAGAAGGAGTATGTTGAATGGGGTTGAATGATTCCATATTGTGATGGTGAAAACTGTTGTGGTGGTGAAAACTATTGTTGAAGTTGAGGGTTGTTGTAGGATGATTGATAAGGGTTGAAGTAAGGTGGTGTTATCTGCTGATTTGCAACGAATGCAAGTGGATCTTGGTGACCTGGTATGTGCTTAATTACACATACCTTTTACCTATAAAAACAAGCCTAAATGACAAAAACGACATAGAAAAATGCGCGAATCTATGTCATGTTTAGTTTTAGTGTTTTATCTATCTTCTTATGTGCAAAGAATCGAATCCTTGAATGACAACCCCACTCCTGATTGCGTGCTCAAGTCTCCTTCCACCTTTCCTATCCCCGTTGAGGACCATGGCTTCTTTCTTTAAGAAGTCTGATACTTCTCTCTCTTATTCGGATAATTCTTTACCCGAATTCGAGACTTTTAGCGATCATACAGAAAAGATGAGTAGTGGTAGTACCACTACTCATGCTGATAACTCTCTTCCCGAGTATGATTCGTTTCTCTTTGAGACTGGGCATGATCAGGGCGAGTTGACTAGCGTTGTTATAGAAGAAATTTGGGAGATCGCCCCATGTTGCCTAATGAGTTCCCACACCATCCCATCCTCTTTATGTATTCGACTTCGCTCCTTCTGATGATTCTCTCGAGCCCGATCTTGTAGTTTCTCTTCCTTCTGGAACTAGAAACAAGATTTTTGATCCAGGAATATTCATTGAAGTCCAATCTAAGAAATTTCTATCACCGAATAAATTTTCTATCTCATTCATCCGTGATCCTCTTTCTCCCGTGATCCTCTTTCTCTAGTTTTTGACACTTTGCTCCTATTTTCATCCAAAAATGAGGAAAAAGTTTTCAATCCTGGTAGTCTTTCTTCAAATGAGGAAAAATCTCCTCATCTCTTATCTCATCGGGGCTTTAACGCTTCAAAGATCATTTCTGATTTTTCTGAAAGCCCGATGATGATCTATGGAGAGGACATTCCTATCTTGGATGTTCCGTTTCTCCATTTCTATCCTCCTTGACCAGCTCAAGTATGGGGAATCGAGTCAGGCTCACAATTCGGTTAACAAACATAAGTGCTTCGTGGGTGGCAACCCATGCTTATCCTTATATAATTATATAGTAGTAATGAATAAGTGTGTTGTGAGGAGGCTCGCCTCTTCCTTTCTTGTGTTTTGTGGTTTTTGTTGTATGTCCAGGATTGCCCCGGATTTTGAAGCCTCTCGTGCTCATGGTTTTGTCCTTCGTTCACTCGAGCTTCAATCCTTAGCATGATTATGGGAATCCAATATCCAATCTTATCGACTAACGTTTATCTTTATGCACACCTAATAAACGGCTTTAGATTTACGTAGAGACCCTTCTTAAAACATTGAGGACAATGTTCAATTCTAGTATGGGGGGATCTATCGATTTGATTGTGTCTGCAGTCGTTGTTTTCACGTAATCTCGATATTAACCACCAAAATAACCAAAAAATGAAAATTTTTTTTTTTAGATAATATTCACAGCTTCAAACACAAATGATCAACAGCAACGATAGTCGGTATCACAGCCTCCCCGGCAGCGGCGCCAAAAATTGATTTGTTGAAAATTAAACTATATATAATAAAATATATAATAAAATATATAATAATATATATAATCTAAAAAACAACACAACAAATCAATAAAACCGGGAGCAGTATATAATGTTCCCGGGTCGTTAATCCCCAACGAGGCTGTGCTGGAAAATCGATACAGTCGGAAGATTGGAGTTTGAATGAGAGAAATGATTTGAGAGTGTGGAAAGTTAAATTAAATAATAACAAACAAAAACGATTAAGAAAAACCTAAAAATTACGAAATTAGGCTAGAAAACGAGAGCACGAATCCCGAACAAAGGGTCAAAAACCTAAAATCTTCAAAATTAACCCTACGAAGAAATTTTCACTTCTAAACTACTCTAGGGGACTAATAACGAAGAATGAAAAAGACTAGACTGAAAACGGAGGTCGTTTGACCCAAAAACGAGTCAAGACAAAAACCGCACCCGAGCCCCGTTCTTTAAAAATCAAAAAGATGAAAAATTAACCTTACAAAAGTTTTTGTATTTTTCCTACGTACTATATGACTAAAGAAAATTTTCTAAAAAAGAAAAATATTTTTTTTGATAATTTTGGAATTTTTATGAATTTTTTAAACTTTTAACTAAATTAAATTATAAAAAATACTAAACGACTTTTAAAAATTCTGAAAAATTTACCTAAAATACTAGACACTAAATACTACCTACGAAAAATAAGAAACTAAAAATTGGCTTATAAATAAGCCCGAAAATAAGCTGTAAACAGCTTATAGCCTATAAGGCTAAAATGTGGTTAAATAATAAACCACTTGGGACTTTAATGAAAAAGTCCCAAGGGCGCAGACTGGTAAGTGTTTGACTACAAAAAGTGAGGTTAGGAGGGTAGAGACCCGGGTTTCGAACGTCTTTGCTCACCCGGGTCACCCATTGTCTCCTTTCTTTTTTTTTTGAAAAACTTTGTGAACCAAAGTTGTTAAGCTTATTGAGCTTAACAACTTTCAAAACTACAACCTTTTTTGAAAAGCTAAGAATAAGCTTGAAAAGAGCTTTTAAATCGACAGTTTGCTAAAATGAGCTTAAGGCTAAAAAAAATCTAAGTCTTTTGGACTTTGTGGACTAATAAGCTAGACTTGGGACAAATAAGCTAAAAGGGTTGACTAACTTATCCTAAATAAGCACTATGAGCTAAATTCTATAACTAAATAAGCTAAAAAAAAGAGCTTAAGGTGACAGTAAGCTAAATTAGCTTAAAGCTTAAAATGGCTTAACTGTTAACAAAAAATAAGCTATGAAAAAGGGCAAATAAGGACATACAACTAACTACACAAACAAAATAAGCTATGAACAAGAATAAGCAACTTAGGATAAGCTTAATAAGCTAGAAATTGGCTTATGCACACAGCAGTACTAACCTTGGAAGTTAGTACTGTTGGTGTGAATTTTAAGCTTAGGAGTTCACACTTTTAGCTCAAAAATAAGCAACAAGAAGTATTCTTAAGGGTCTGAAACAAGAGGGTTTATCAAAGAGTTATTGGTCTTTAGGAAAAGCCAAAAGCTTGGGCTTAAGTTCACTAAAAAGCTAGAAAAGAAGGCTAAAAAAATAAGCCCCTAGCACCAGGGCAAAACTAAGCTAAAACAAGGGCTTAATTTGACAGGTTATTTTAAGCTGTCAAATAAGCCAATTAACAAAACTAAGTTAAAACAGATAAAGAACATCAAGAAAAGGACTTGTGCACACCTTTTTTAAAACCTAAAACACTAAATTACCTGCTGAATTTGGAGAATGAAAAAGGGCTTTTTTCCTTTAAAAAAAATATGACACTTAATTTTTGGCAGTTTTGACTCAACAAGTCAAAATGACTCAAGGGACTTTGTCAGCTTGTTTTAAACACACAAATGACACTCTTTTTAAACTACAACTCAAATATACAATGGCTTATCCAAATAAGCCATTGTATCCTTTTTAAAAACCACAGTTTTGACAATAGCTAAAAAAACTTTGAAAAACAGTTTTGAGCTTAAAGATTTTGGAAAACAGGCTTGAATAAGCTTAAAAACTTAAGCTAAAACTAACTTTGTGACCACAACCCATACAAAACTTGTTTTGACCCGTTTTTACACTTAACCCAAACACCCCTTTATATTTTAAAGATGATTTAAAAACACACAAGATCTGTTTTAAGCTCAAAATTTTAAAAGATTATAACTAATTAAGCACTATTAAGCAATAACAAGTGAAAAGCAACACAAATAAGCATTTAAAAATCTAATAAGCTAGAGACTTAAATAAGCTATTTTTAGACAGTTTTCAATAAAATTACATGAAAATGAAATGAAAGCTCTAAAAGGAATACTTAAGCATTAATGACCACAAATAAGCACAAAAGAGCATTAATAAGCTGAAAATAAGCCAATAAGCAGTGCTACAGTAACTGAGGTAAAAAGAAAACTTACAGAAGTCCAAATGAATAAGGTTCTAAATCCTAATTCCTAACCCCTAGTCCTTTGTTGTTCTGAATACACTTAAAACCCAAGGTCTCTTCCAGGTTTAGACCATGCTTCCTTTTGCTTATCAACAACAAAAACATAAATAGCTTTATGGACAGAATTTAGATGGAACTTAAATAACTTTTCATTAAACTTTTAAAACATAATACACGGGTTCTTAAACAGAATTTAAATTACATAAAATTACATAAACTTTTTTAAAAATTTTAAAAACTAAAAACTTCATATGGTTGCCTTCTTGGTCTCCTTGCTTTTATAGCACAAACTTGTGCTACTTGTGTTACTTGTGAGAGGGGAGACAGCATCCTTTGATCCTAGCCTTCAATTTCTTCAAAAAGAATCATACCCGTTGAAGTCAATACCCAATAGAAAGCAAGGGGATTGCCACAGTGGACTTTAAACCCATGTGGGTGTGGGGTTAAGGATGGTGAAAGGTTTGGATGTATATGGGAAGTCAAACGAGGTGAGTAGGGACAGGTTTGGTTTTGGCGGGAAAGAAACGAAGAAGATATACAGTGACTTTTAAAACAGGGGTGAAGTTTGGGGTTTTGGCAAGTTTGGCCCTTCATGGTTATAAGGGTTGTTGCACCACACGTCCTTGTGGTGTTAATAACTTTGAAAACTTGGCAGTTTCACCCCTCAAGGTTTAACTTTTCCAAATTGGCAGCTTTAACCCTCCTCTTTATTTTCTTCTTTTCTTCTTTTAAGACAAGTTTAGGGATTTAACAAGTTTAGTCCCTAAACTTGTTTTTCTTGACTTTTGGCTTCGTGGTTGACTTGGGTTGACTTTTTGAGACTTGGACTTTGTCTTGACTGTGTCTTTTCCATGCTTTTCCATTCCGTGTCTGGTTTTGTCGTTTTGGCTTCGTTTTTCGTCCTTTTCTTAGATATCCGTTCCTGCACAACACAATTAGCAAAACAAGCGTATATTTGGCATTTTAAGTCCGTTTTTGGTTATTTTAACTTGTTTTTAAAGGTAAAAGGTATGTGTAATTAAACACATACCACATACTATGCTAAAGAATCACCTATTCCACCACCAACTATTGTGCCTCCATATTCAATGCTAATGTTTAATCCTCAAGAATTCTTTCTTCCTGAAGAATTATTGCCACTTAAGAAACGGGGTCGTGACCGATCATCCTCCTCTACTTTTGCCCTACCTTAAGCATTTGAGATAGGAGAAAGCTCTCGTAAGACAAGTCTGGAACGTCACAAGGAGCAAATTAAGAAAATTTTAAATCACCTAGATGAACTCTTTCTCGACCGCATTGAGCACATAGAAGACAAAATAGAAGGTCTCGGAAATGGCCGGGTGATCATACAACAAGATTTTGACAATCTGGAAGCTGAACTCTGAGAGTCTCGTACTCAAATTGCTAAACTTTATAGGAAGCAAATAGGAAATAACATCAAGATTGCTTTGGCTCGCTTCAGGATTGCTAATCTAGAACAAATCATCGAAGAAATCTAAGTTCGTCACCAAGCAGACAAGGAAAGTCTTCTGAATGCAATCTATGAAACTTTATGAAACAGACAGAAGGTACATCGGAACTACTTGATTAGATACTAGTTATTAGCTTTTGTTAGAACCTAGCCACGGATGTATTGGTATAAATAAACAAACACTTGTCAAATTTTGATATATACTGTACATAAGCAAGTGTTCCATGATATAATATAATGGTGTGTTCAATTTTCCTATTCATTTTGTGTCCTATATTTCATCTTCGTCTTCATCATTATGAATCATACCATGACTTCTAAATAAATTTAGATTACTTTTTGATTTGAATGATATTTATCTTGATATCACTATTGTGACAATGTTTATTTTTAAACCTTACGCATTTTAAGGATAGAATTGTGATATCATTCTTATTACGTGTTGTCTTATGTTGATAGAATGCCTCCCAAAAGGACGTCAACATCTGAAGCACCAGCCATGACTCAGGCTGCCATCAAGAAACTAGTTGTTGATAGTGTTTTCGCAGCTCTAGAAGCACAAGCCGCTAACATGACAAATGCTGATAATACCAATAGGAACACCGGAGAAAGAGAAGCTCCTGTAGCAAGAAAGTGTAGCTACAAAGAGTTCATGAACTGTCAACCTATCAATTTTAAAGGTACGGAAGGAGCCGTTGGACTTATCCGTTGTTGTAATAAGCTATTCTTATAAGCTTATTAGTCATTTCTATAAACTGTACCAAAGACTGCAATGTGAAATTTGCTACTGGTACTTTAACTGAAAAAGCTATATCCTGGTGGAATTCTTTTGCCCAACCTATTAGGATAGAAAAAGCTTACAAGATTACCTGGTTGAATTCAAGAAACTTTAATAAAGAAGTATTGTCCCTGAACTGAAGTCCAAAAGATGGAAGATGAATTTTACCATCTGACTGTGAAGGGGAATGATCTCATGACATATGTGAGAAGATTCCAGGAATTGGCAACATTATGTCCCACTATGGTTCCAGATTCTGAGAAAATGATGGAAGTTTTCATCAGAGGATTGCCTCGAAGTATTAAAGGGAATGTTACTGCCTCTAAACCTCAAACTCTAGAGGAAGCCATTAACATAAGCCTAGAGGCTTATAGGGATTAGGTAAAAAGCACACTCCGATGCATAGTAATAAAGTGATAAGAAGAAGAATTTCAACAACACCAACAACTACCGTAACACCAACACCAACAACTGCTACGGTGGCTTTCATATCACAATCAGCTTGAATTTTTTCAGCCACAGATAATTCAGCATATTTTTTTGTTTTGATCACACCATCCTCTTCAACTATAGGCTAAATGAGAGGACCATGTTCAACTGATTCAAGTATCATTCTTCCATGTTCTCTATTTTGCATGTATACTTCCATTAGACTTTTCCAAGAATCATACAGGTCTTTGTCCAACATAGGTGGGCGATTGTCAGCACCGGAGAGTATCATGTACTCAACAAGAGTATTCTTTTGACCAAGTGAAATCATTGGATCCATTTCAATGTGACAAGATTAAAATGATCGTATAGTGATTGGAGGTTGTTGTGTTAAAGTGAGTTTTGATTAGTGAAGTTTGAGTCTTATAGAATACAAGGGATTTTACAATTCTTGATAAAACCGAGAAATCAAATCTTCACGGGATTTTACAAATCAAAGAACAACTGTATAATTCACTTAACAAATGTGTATAGTTCTCATTAGTCAAGCGTATAAATCTCCCAAGCAAACGTATAAATCACCAATTGAATGATGTATAAATCGCCTGTTCAACGGGTTGTATAAATTGCCTGAACAATTTGATGTATAAATCGCTTGTTCAAACAAGGATGTGAAAATCGGCTATACAAAACAATGATGTATAAATTGCCTGAACAAACAAGGATGTATAAATTGCCTGTTCAAACAAGGATGTATAAATCGCCTAACTAAAAAGATGGTATAAATCGCCTTTGTAAAATGAAGTATGGATCGCCTTCACTAAATGAAGTATAAATCGCCTTCACAAAATGAAGTATAAATCGCTTTCACAATGAAGTATAGATCGCCTTCACAAAATGAAGTATAAATCGCCTTCACAAAATGAAGTATAAATCGCCTTCACAAAATGAAGTATAGATCGCCTTCACAAAATGATGTATAGATCGCTTGATACACTTCGAAACTCAAAAATCAAAATTCTTAAAAAGACTCACTTTTTGATGTTTTTATCCAATTTTTCTTTTACTTCTTAACTATCTAAGACTATTAGAACCTTAAAAACACAAACTTTAACGTTTTGACACGAAAAATTTGAAATCAAGATTCTTGATACAAAACCCTCTTTTTAACCAAAAAGACTCAAAAAGATGATATTTTTTATGGTTTTAGAAAGATTTTCTGGTACTTCTAGTCTATATTAAGATAACTAAGTAAGAAAGTTATGAACTTTATGGTTTTTAAACCCTCAAAAGGTGAAAACCTTTTAAATGGATTCGAACCACAACACGCCTAAAACGAGTAAGATAACACATACAAAACCTTCACAAACACCCCATGGCTCTTGATACCAATTGTAGAATAATCTTATCACAAGTATGGAATGATTACTTAGAGTTTTAGAGAGAGAAAGAGGTGGTTGGATGAACACTTAGAGAGAGAAAGAAAACATGTAATATTAGCTTAAGAAATATGACAAATGAACAACCAACACCCTCTCCAAGCTATGGAGAGGGTTTATATATCCCAACCAAGGCCGGCCATGGACCCTTAGTGGGCTTGTCCATGGGCCTTTGGCTCGGTTAGCTTATTATCTTAACTTAACAACTTACTATGAGCTATGACTGACTATATTGGTAGTGACCGACACTTTTTTGTATTTCTAACACTACTACACCCACAGAAATACGTCAATTCTTAGGACTTGTCGGCTACTACCAGAGATTCATCGAAGGTTTTTTGAAGATTGCAAAGTCTTTGACTGAATTAACCTAGAAAAACAAGAAGTATATATGGGGCAAAGATCAAGAGTCGACTTTCCAATTACTAAAACAGAAGCTATGTGAAGCTCCAATCTTAGCATTACCAGAAGGAAATGATGATTTTGTTGTTTACTGTGATGCATCCCATCAAGGTCTGGGAGCGGTGTTAATGCAAAGAGAGAAGGTTATTGCATATGCATCCCGACAACTTAAGCCTAATGAAGAAAACTATACCACTCATGATCTCGAATTAGGAGCAGTTGTGTTCGCTCTTAAAATTTGAAGACACTAACTATATGGTACAAAGTGTACTATGTTCACTGATCATAAAAGTCTTCAGCATATCCTTGATCGGAAAGAGTTGAACATGAGACAACGCCGTTGGTTAGAACTGCTTGCAGATTATGATTGTGAAATTCGCTACCATCCTGGAAAGGAAAAAGTTGTAGCAGATGCCTTAAGCTGGAAGGAATGAAGCAAACCACTCCGAGTTAGATCATTAGTTATGACCATTCATCCAAAGTTACCCTCATAAATTCTTAAAGCTCAAACTGAAGCACTCAAAGAAGAAAACATCAAGGCTGAAAACTTACGAGGAATGGATAAAGCATTTGAAATACGTCCTGATGGAACTTGTTGTATTAAGAACCGAAGCTGGTTACCACTCTTTGGTAATCTGAGAGACTTGATCATGCATGAGTCCCATAAATCAAAATATTCCATTCACCCAGGTTCTGACAAGATGTATCAGGATCTTAAGAAACTTTATTGGTGGCCTAACATGAAGGCAATCATCGCTGAATATGTTGGCAAATGTTTAACATGTTCTAGAGTTAAGGCAAAATGTTAGAAGCCATCCAGCTTACTGGTACAACTGGAGATTCCTATGTGGAAATTGGAAAGAATCACAATGGATTTCAACATAAAACTGCCCAAAACATCAAACGGACATGACACAATCTGGGTCATTGTCGATCACCTTACCAAATCCGGACATTTCATCCCTACCCGAGAGACAGATAGTATGGAAACCCTTACAAGGTTATTCATCAAAGAAATAGTCTATCGGCATGGAGTGCCAATATCTATCATTTCGGACCATAACAGTCATTTCACATCCAGATTATGGCAATCATTACAAAGTGCTTTGGGTACTCAATTAGACATGAGTATGTCATATCATCCTGAAACTGATGGACAAAGTGAAAGGACCATGCAAACACTCGAAGACATGCTTCAATCCTGTGTTATAGATTTTAGTAAAGGATGGGAATGACACTTACCATTGGTATAATTCTCGTACAATAACAGTTACCATGCCAATATCAAGGCAGCACCATTTGAGGCACTTTATGGTTGAAAGTGCAAATCACCTGTTTGCTGGGTCGAAGTTGGAGATGTTCAACTTACAAGATCAGAAATAATCCATAAAACCACTGAAAAGATAGTGCAAATTCAACAACGCTTGCAAGGTGCAAGAGACCGGCAGAGAAGTTATGCCAATATAAGATGAAAGCCTTTAGAATTTCAAGTGGAAATCGTGTTATGTTGAAAGTATCACCTCGTAAAGGTGTCATCCGATTCGGAAAATGAGGAAAGCTTAACCCCTGGTACATTGGACCATTCAAAATCCTTAAATGGATTGGTGCAGTGGCATATAAACTAGAGCTTCCTGAAGAGCTTAGTAATGTCCACAGTACTTTCCATATTTCAAATCTAAAGAAATACTTATCTGATGAATCCCTTGTCATTCCAATGAAAGAGCTTCGACTCGATGACAAACTCAACTTTGTAGAAGAACCAGTAAAGATTATGGATCGAGAAGTCAAGCAACTAAAACAAATTTGTATCCCTATAATCAAAGTAAGATAGAACTCTAAAAGAGGACCAAAATTTACATGGGAACGCGAAGATCAAATTCGTGCCAAATATCCACATTTGTTTTCAAACACCACTCCGACATCCAACTAAATCTCGGGACGAGATTTCTTTTAAGGGAGGGAGACTATAACAACCCGTAATTTTCATCAATGTAAATATCCATCTATTAAATTAGATGCACTGTAATATCCATCTATTATATATATACCACCTTTCTACAGGGAAATTTTTGCTTTATCTCATTATGCAACGTAACTTGCATTTTTAAAGTAACGAGCTAGTATCCTCTTCCAATGCCATCTATATCTATGTTTATATCATGTAAACATCCTAATATGTTCAAGTCTATATCTTAATATCATTTTTACCAAGTACATTATCTATTTAACGTACTTTTCAAAACGTTAATTTTCAAACAAGATTATACGTTAATGTTTTACATCATAACCCTAATTATATGTATTGTATACATATAAAATGAATGGTACAAGCCTTTAGTATATGTACCAGTATCTTAGCACAAACATTTGAATATCGTTTCCTTTCCTAAATCAAGTTACAAATCTTTCTAAAGTTAATGTACAAGTCAATAATACAAGAAAGTTCAAATTAGGTCTTTACCTCATAAATCACTTTGGTTTCGTACCACCACTTTAACACAAGGTACAAGCACTTACATATTGACTCCTAAACCTAAACCTTAAACCTAAGTATCTAATACCCTAATTAAAACCATAACCCTAACAAAACCCTAAAACCTTAATTTCACTTTAAACCTAAAACTAAGCAATAAAACTTAAAACTAAAAACCTTAATCCTAAGCCTAATCCTTATTATAACACTAATACAAAAACCTAAAAATTATCTTAAACATCTAACCATAAACATGAATTAAACCACTAAAAACCCTAACCGAAATGAAATGAACACGACACCCCTTTTCTTGTTTTTTACCCATTTTTAGCAACAAGCACTCAGCAAGTACCCTAGCACTTATGCATTCTACAAGCACCACCCAAGTAGCTTACAAGCACCTTTATTACCACCTTGCTCACCATGTTGCAAAAATCTCCTCTTTGTTTCCTGCTTTATCTGGCCTCAAAACACCCTTCCACATCTTTCATAGCTTGTTCTCGCCTCCTTTACTCATCAAACTAGCATGCCTTACTCACCTCAGCTAGATTAGGACACCCCCTATCAACAACCTTAGTACCAAGAAAACTTGGCTAACAAGGGGTTTTTAAGCTATATTACGCATACCTACACAACACTTTCTTCACCACCTCAAACTCATCAAATACAACAATGGAGTCTTAACTCAAACCAAGAAGGATCAAGTGAAGTCCCTAAGCTCAGAATAGAAACCAAAGAATTCAAGAAAAGAAAGCCTTGAAGTCAGTTACTAGGACGGATGTACATATCAAAAACCCCCATCTCGACCCATTTTTAGCTCACAAGTAAGCCTAAGATCTTGTTCCATAAACTGTTAATCTGTATTAGGAATTGGTTCATAATACCTCTTAGATCATATAATGAAACTCTTGTTTGAGGCTTTGATTCGCCTCAAACCCATGTGTTTTTTATTAAAACCCTAAAAATGAACCCGTTTTGATTTTCTAGCTAACGAATCATTTCCTAATTTTTGCTATGTTGCGATATTTTATTTTAGCGTATTCTAATAAGATTATAAACCTGCAAATATCTTTTGAAATCATACCAAGAAAAATAAGCTTGATGGTATTTGGTCTTGTTTTGCAAATATTTCCAGCATATGGGTATATATCGTAATATTTGAACTTTATAACTATATGGGGCTATAAATTGTTCATTATTCTAAGTTATAACTATAAGACCTATTTACCAAGTTTCAAATTTTAAAGGTTTAATTATATTTTATTTATATATAAAGGACTAAAGTTGTAAAAGTTTATAAACCAAGGGGGATATATATTGCCAATTTTGTTAACTTAAAATAAACTTTTATTAAAACTTGAAACATTTATCCGTTATCTAATCCATAACTGTCCATATTATTTTGTTATTTTATTTACATATTTATCTTACAACTAACTTTGAAGACTTAAAATCTTATCGTATCACGTTACTAGGGAATTTCATATGAAGGGTTTCATTTGAGTTTTTGTTTTGACGAGTTTGCTGGGTTTACGATTTAAAGTGCCCTGGCTCCTCAAACGATACTACATGGCCTCTGGATTATGATAGCCCGAACAGCGATACAATATTTCCATAATTTAATAAATCAAAGATATACGTTAAACTTTATGAAGTTTTGAAACATAAACTATCACACTAAGACTTGACATATCACCCAAGGTTGCATGATAAAGCCGTTACTTTTACTTGAAATACTTTTGGATCAGTCAGATTTTTCCATTTTCTGTTAAGGTGAGTTCACTAGCCTTACTTTTAATTTTCTATTTCTTTAAACCGTGAGGGGATACATGTATACACCATAAATACAAGTATTTTCTAAATGTATGTTATCTGGAATATATTATTAAATTCGTTGTCTATGTCCCTTTATGCCAAAAGACCCCACCATCTGGAACATTAATCACTTGCTATGTGACTGTGAATATTGTAAGTAGGCCTATTGGGATGAACGAATCCCATTTTGTGTTAGCGGATAGGTAAACAAATGCATATATTTGAAACTCATTAGGTATATGGCAATTACCTACATGGGGACCTCATTATTTTTATATCTATCATTATTTCGATATATACACTCGCAGTTTGAGTGCCATGAGCTTAGACACATAATACGTTTTCCATAATAATTGTATCATTGCAATTATTTACACTTATGGGTATATAAACGTAAACCCACTCTTATGATGATTTTATTCACATATTTATTATAAACCTTTGAATTTCACTCAACCATTTGTGTTGACTTTTTTAGCTTGTTTATCTCAGATAATGAAAATTCTTATGAGCCTGGAGTGGCACAGACTTGAAGATGGCTAAATTGTTATCATTCAAACTTTATGTTTTCATGTAGATTTTAGGACCTTTGTTTGTAAAAACTATGATGAAATAATGAATGATAACTTATCTTTTAAAAATGTCTCTTTCGAGTCGTTTTCTATGATTATGACTGTTGTACTAGGAAATAATACCCCAGATTAGCTTCCGCTGCTATATGTCAAAAATAGGGGTGTTATAGATTGGGTCGTTTAGTATTTTATTAGTGGTTGTCAAATGACTACAAAATTCTGCCATAACCGAAGAAATTAAATATAGGGATAAAAAGTGTTTCGGGTGCAAATAAAGTATGGGAAGCATGGTAAGATGTATATAGGTGTATGATAAACCTTAGAATCCATCAATTTAAAGGTTACATGATTTAGGGTTGTAAAGCCTTGACATGGGTAACACGTTAACTTTGTTGTGTAGATTCTTTGTCGACTTTTGTGCACATTTATGAAGCGTGAGGTGAGTATTCATAGCCCCTTTTTTCATATGTTTTCTTGTGGGGAAAATGATACTAAATGAATTTGAAGTGTTTTAAATGCTGTGAATAATTGTTTTAATTGGTTTTGGACATTACATGATATTATATGGCTTATGTCTGTTCTGTGTGATTCTTTGGAATGAAGGGATACGCCTACCATGTCCTATATTGTTAGCCTCAATTTATTGAGTCGAACAAGGAAGCTCGGTCACTCTACGATGGAGCTTCGGTCTTTAATTAGTACCCTATTCTGTGTGATTCTTTAGATCGGTGAGGTACACCTACCTTATGTTGTATGATATTTTGGATCGAAAGGGGTACGCTTACCTCATGCTTCGTAATGATATAAATTGCTTGCATTTGTGTATAATATTCATGTATGTCCTATTGTTGTTGATTCGCAGCGAGTGTAAGTAATTATCTAAACCTATGAATCTTACAACATTAAGTGATGTTCTAAGTAATCATCTTCAGGTGGAAGCCAACGAAGAGTAAAGAAGTTATATCGGGCTAGCGAGACCCTTAGGATCTTGCATTATGGATCTTTCCTGCTAGAAGTTTAATTGCATACTTTAAATTTTAGATATTATTTGAATATTGATGTAGATATGTTGGGATTAATTTATGTTTATGGTATTGTAGCCGTTGCGATTAAAAAACCTCAATACAAGACCCCTCTTGTGTTAGGTGTCGTCATAACACTTTGGTTTTATTTAATGCATTCTAGTTATTCTCTATTGTTGACATCAATGTGTTATGATGATGCCTAACGTGTTACGCCTTGCGTTTCCACCTTGGCGGGGTGTGATAGATTGGTATCAGAGCCATTGGTTATAGAGAAGTATATGGTTTGACCTATACTATAACCTAAGAGTCCTTTATATAGCTGCATAATAGGATCCATATGTTTAGCTATTTGGGCATTTTGTTTTCATGCTTTTCCTTGAGTTTTATCTCAACCTACGGACTAAAATCAAAAGATCCAGAAGAGGAGCCAATTATGGAGGAGTTTCTCGAAGAACTAAAGGAGGAAGGTTGGTTAGAAGAGTCGGAGAAGGAGGCCAACTCAAGTCTCCTGTCGGATGCTCGTAGCAGGCCTAGACCCGTGGAGTCGGGTGACTCTTACGAAAGCAAAGTCAAACCCAAGCAAGGCCCATCATAAGTTTATCCTGTCATTTACCTCGACATATTGCTATTATCAATGATTTCTTTTAGATATTTTATATTTTGGGGCACTATGAGGCTTTCATTTTCTTTCAATCAGTTTTGATTTTATCTTTATCTAAATAAATATTGTTTTGATGGAGCATCATTTTGTAGAGTCGAGTAATATGTACAATGTGGTATATGTATATATATGTGTGTTATCATTGAGATGTGTAGTCTTGGAAGTAAGTACACATGTGAAAGGATGCGGTTATAATTATGGGTGGCCAGCATAATTATAAAGGCATCACACGCGTAGACTAGTGTCCATGATTGCATTGATCGGTGTTTGTTTGTAATGTGGTAGTATAAGATGTTATGATATGTGCGTTCATGATAAGGATAGTTGTATAGTTAGGGGATTATTCTCTTAACTAATGTGCAATATTATTGGGCTCAGTTGCGTAGTCAGCAAGTTCCTTTCTGCCTAACGATTATGAATATATTAGATACCTCTTATTTCTACTATTAGGATTATTGAGTCCGTTCGTCTGGTTGATTATTCGTTCGGATATTTAACCCTCAATTTATCATTCCTTGTCCATACCATGTCTGTACGGATGTTCTATCGTTCCTATTCAGCGTCTTAATATGTATTGGTTGTTCGGATCTGCTGCTTTTGGCTATTAGTACGTGTTCGTTTGACTTTTATTTGACTATATGGTTCCTTGTACTCTCTTTCGCCTTTAAATCATTGATTGTGTCAGAGTCCTTATGGTATTTTGCAATCCTTTTTGATATTACGAAGTCCCTTGTTTGAGCTAAACATTTTTATAATGATAATAAAGTTTGAAAATCCTTTTGAAATATATCTTGGAGATGTTTGGGTAAAACTATCTTTAAATGAGTTTATTATGATACCACTTTAATATGACTGTCTATTTATTTTCAAGAAAACTACGTCTACAATAATTTTTATGAAAACAATGTGATATCGGTTGACTGTCAAAGCTATGTTTAAGATAAATCTTTATGAATAAGATACGATATCATTTTTATATGATTGTCCTTGATAAATTTTATTTTATTTTATTCTATAATGAAATGTTTGTTTAAAATGATGTTTACGGGTAAGTTGCGATACACCTTTAAATAATTATCTCTGGATTTTTTTTATGAAATCCATGTTTAAGAATGGGTTTTACCTAAGTTTTATTTAAATTGATCTTTTTTATGTAATATGATTATACTATGTTGAAATATTTCTATACAAACAATGTCTAGTTGATCCTCTAGGGTAAAAATTGATTATTAGCATAAAGAATTTTATCTTTCTCGTTTATCGATCTCGATACGTATTGTTAATTCGATATGTGATTCTTTTGGTTGTTGTACGCTTTGTTGATTCTTTCGTTTGCGTTTCCTATCAGTGCATATGTTCTATCCTTTCTTTTTAAGGATTCTCATGACATGTAAGTCGTATCTATTTACACCTGCGAAATCCCTTATATATTTCCTAGCATTTGATTCGATATTCCTTTGCTACCGTATTTGATAACTCGTAACCCTTTGAAGTTGTTTGATATACGTTTTATTTGGCCAAGTCACTCTATGTGGGGAGCACCTGCGTTGTTTGTTAAGAAGAAAGATGGTTTGTTCCGAATGTGCATAGGCTATCGATAGTTAAACAAGTTGACCATCAAGAATCTCCCCAGGATCGATGACTTGTTCGACCGGTTACCCGGTTCGCATTATTTCTCAAAGATAGATCTTCGATCTGGTTATCATCAGCTGAGAGTGCACGAAGAATATATTCCAAAGACTGCATTTAGGACGCGGTATGGACACTTTGTTTACGGTTATGCCTTTTTGGGTTAACCAATGCACCAGCAGTTTTTATGGACTTAATGAACTGGGTATGCAAGCAGTATCTAAATAAGTTTGTCATTGTGTTCATTAATGACATTTTGATCTACTCGAAGTCCAAAGAGGATCATGAGATTCATTTAAATTTAGTGTTGGAGCTACTAAAGAAAGAGAAGTTGTTTGCCAAGTTTTCCAAGTGTGAATTTTGGTTACAAGAAGTACATTTCCTCAGGAATGTGGCTAATAGCAATGGTATTTACGTGGACCCGAGTAAGATTAAAGTAGTGAAAAATTGGAAAGCTCCAAAGACACCGTCAAAAATACGGTCATTTCTAGGATTGGCTGGTTACTATCGACGTTTCATCGCGAATTTTTCTAAGATTGTTAAACCCCTTACCTCACTGACACAGAAGAATAAAAAGTATGAGTGATGCGTGGAGCAAGAGGAAGCCTTTTGGACCTTGAAGGACAATTTGTGTAATGCACCAATATTGTCGTTGCCCAACATAGTAGAAGATTTTATCTGTGATGCGTCAAATCAAGGATTAGGTGTGTGCTTATGCAAAGAGGCAAGGTGATTGCGTATGCATCACGACAATTAAATATTCACGAGAAGAACTATACCCCGTACGATTTAGAGTTAGGTGCAGTAGTCTTTGCTCTTAAGATTTGGAGACATTACTTGTACGGAACAAAAAGTGTTATCTACACGGATCATAAGAGTCTTCAACATATATTCGACCAGAAGAAGTTAAATATGCACCAAAGAAGATGGATTGAATTGTTCAGTGATTATGATTGTAAGATTCACTACCATCCAGGTAAGGCGAATGTAGTAGTTGACGTGTTGAGTAGGAAGGAAAGAGTGAAACCAAAGCGAGTGCGAGCAATGTCTATGACGATTTAGTCTAGCATTAAGGAAAAGTTGTTGGCTGCTCAGAATGAGGAGACCAAGGAAGAGAACACGCTAGCAGAAATGCTGCATGGCTTGGATCGGCACATGGAAAAGAAAGGAGATAGA
>BQNB010128512.1:0-19269 GCA_026074375.1 Tanacetum coccineum
ACATTTTTGCCATTTTTGATTCGTTTTGGGTTGAATTGGGCCTTTTTAAGCATAAATAGATATGTGTATTCTACACTTATCAGCTATGTTGGATCCACTCTTCGACGTATATCAGAACTATCTAACGGTAAGGGAACTTTGGAAAGCTCTCGAGGAACGCTAGTCAATGGAAGATGCAACAAGTAAGAAATTTATTGTTTCTAAATTTAATTCTTACAAAATGATAGTTCACATCCAATAATGGACCAAATGTATGAACTTGAGCATATTTTTAGTATGTTTACACAAAACAACATGAACATGGATGAATCCATACGAGTGGCATCCATCATTGACAAACTCCCATCCACTTGGAAAGATGTTAAGAAAAACCTTAAATATCACAAGGATGATTTATCCTTGAAAGACCTTGGGAAGCTTCTTTTTATTGAAGAACAATATCGTTTGGAAAACAAATCAAATGATGACACGTCCAAAGTACACCTCATGAAAGAAAATGGAGAATCTTCCAAAAACTGGTGGGAAGATTAAGTAGGCTTACTAGCAGTCCTGGCAAGGAACATTGGGATGTTGTAAATCGAGTATTTAAATACTTGAAAAAAACCATGGAATATGGTTTGGAATACAACGGAGATCCGTCAGTATTAGAAGGGTATACTAATGCAAGTTGGATAACTGATCAAGAAGACTATGCATCCACGAGTGGATGGATATTCACTCTTGGTGAGGGTGCAGTGTCTTGGGAATCAAAGAAACAGAGTTGTTTAACAGACTCTACTATGGCAGCAGAGTTTGTGGCATTGGCTTCATGCTACAAAGAAGCAGAATGGTTATGAGACTTGTTAATAAACATAACCTTATAGCCGAAACCTATGCCGCCAATCTTTGTGCATTATGATAGTCAATCTACACTATCAAGAGCGTACAATCAATTGTATAATAGTAAGTCCAGGCATATTTGACTTAGACATAGGCAAGTTAATTAGTTGATAAATGATGGGGTGATCACCGTTAACTTCTTACGATCTAGTAAGAACTTAGCAGATCCTTTCACAAAAGGATTACCAAGAAAACTGATTGAAAGTACTTCGCAAGGGATGAGACTCAAGCCTATGTACAAGTAGTCACCCATGATGGAACCTTGTCTTGATGTTTGGTTATTCACCAAGTCTCTTGAGAAGTAAAAGTACATCATCCGAACGTGACGGAAGTTCTACAAAATTTAGAAAATACCATCCTAGGGGTTAGTGGAACTTGGAACCGTAATGCAGTTAAAGGTTGAATAGAATTCTTAAAGGACTTATAGCACAATATGTGTTGGATTGTTTTAAGTTACGAGAACAATCTTGATAAGGTCCACCTATCGGAATGTGAAAGTAAAGCCGCTTCTTATGAGCTCAAGGGCTTGGCTCTAAAGCATTTTGAGAAACCGAGATATAAACCCATGGCCAGATTCAACGGGTCAGCACAAAAATGGATTAAATGAACGAGAGGAAGGATGTGAGTGAAGCGTTTCCGTTTAACATATATAGGATGATGGTTCAATGACTTTAGTTCAACCACTCTTACCCTAGTTAAGGTTGAGCACTTTCACTACATAAAGATTCAAGGTGTAATATTCCATCTTTACTTATTCATAACACCCCTAAGGATTTCTGGATCGGGTTAGGTCTTATGTGTCTTTTCAAAACCTATGTCTATTTTGAAAATGGTGGGGGATTGTTGGAGAAATTTTCAAAATATATTATGTTAATTTTTTTTAACTTTGAGTCTTAAGAAAGAAAAAGAGTGTTTTGCAGTATTTTGGAGTTTACCCACGAAATGGCTATTAGCGACAGTTTTCTGTCACAAAATAGTCGCTAATGAACAATTACTATTCTAAAGACGTGCTTATTTGAAAATTTGACAGTTATTTATGTTAAAAGGGTGACCATGAATGAATCATTGCGACTGTTTCAAGATCTATTTGTTAGCGACAGTTTTTTCTGTCGCTAAGCCGTCACTAAATTGTCGCTATTTGCACCTTTTTGTGAACCATTGTGACTATTACGAACAGATGTGTCTCTAAAGCCATTTGAAGGGGGTATTGTGACTGATTTTGAGGGTCACCATAGAGCCTATATAAAGGGGACGAAATTTCCATTTTGGAATGATAAATACCATCAAAATTCACATAACAAACCTCTTTTTGTTACACCCGATTGCTATAATTTATATTGCTATAGAAGTATAATTTGTAGTGTCTTGAAATCCTTGATAACTTGGTAGTTTATCCGGATTATCACCACTTCGTGTAGTGTTGATAATTGCTACATACGTTGCTTTATTATATCTTGGGAGGCAATTCGTTAGTAACCCAAAACACGATTGCTCAAAAGAACGGTGGGGGCAAAATTTCTTTAAGGACAGAGAGAACTCGCCTTGAAGTAACAAGTAGTACAAATTCACTATCGTAAAACCATCTTTATCAAACCCTAAAACTAACAGGGCGGATGATGCAAACAATGAAAATCAATTCCGCAATTAATTATGGACAATTAGTCACAAATGAGTCAGAAACAAAAGTTTTGAATAAATGAAGTAGATTTAGTATATTTTCTGTCAGAAAAATAATTATGGTGTAAGGTATAGCCGACCATGACCGTTGGTACCATGTTTAACTCTTTTTGTCATTCTTTAATGCCTAAGCATAACTTACTACTTGTTACTAATGGAAAGTTCTCTTTTTATGAATGATTGCAACTCTAACAGACAAACACAACTGAAATTTTGTATTTTCTCAAGGTATAGACACAATATCAGGTTGTTGAACGTGAAACAAATACATGCTCCAAGCAACACGATAAGTCCAAACACGACACAAAACCTTATTGAGCAAAGAGGCATAACCTCTGCAAAATATGGGAAAGATCATCGCGCAAAGTGAATTATTCAACCTAAAACTCCATGACGACCAACCGTTTTAGTGACAGTCTCCCGATATTAAAGTACGAAAAGCTATAAGTAGCTTCTTTACCCAAAAAAGCTATAATTAGCTAACATGCTGATGCAAGCCCAAGTGTTGAAGAATGGGCCCTTTTGTTTCTGGAGGCCCAGGAACGTGTAAAGAAAAGGCATTTATTCAAAGGGGCATAACTTGGGCTCAGAGACTCCGTTTCAGGCCCAGGACCAGCCGATTCGAAGCTTGGAACAAGGAGAACGCCGTAGTAAATGAACGTAGTTGGTTTACGGAACTTTTAAGCCACAAAACATTATATTTTAGGAGTTATTTTCATTTTCATGTTTCTTTTCGGGTTTTTAGACTTTTGTTTTTAGCCTAGTTTTCGATTCGTTTGTCTTTTGAGGACCGTTTCCGTTTCATTTGCCTGTTTAATAACTGTACTATGATCCTGGCTATTCGAGTTCCAAAATATATGAAAAGTCTGTTTTTGGCAGTTTTTGCTAAGAATGTTGCCTAACTATCGGTATTCCTTTCGAATCAACGATAATTAGAAGATTGTTTCTCGTATTCGTTGGAATCAATAGATTCAACTTGTGTGTTCCTTACTTAGTCTACATCACACGCTAAGCTTAATGTAAAGCAAAGCGAAAAGGTCCGGCGGTCTTACAAAGTCAAACTAGGTCTTGTATTGTAATAGGCTAGTCGGGTTCAACGAGCTTGGTTTGTAATCTAATATTGTCCGTGTTTCGGGCTCAAAGCCCAAGATATGCCAAGCCCGGCCCAAGTAGAAAGCCCATACGCCTACTAGTTGGCATTGGGTATAAATAGAACCCTCTCCACACATGGAGAGGGTGTTGGTTACCATTTGCATAGTTTGTGTGTGTGTGTAATCTTCCACCTCTCTAGTTTCTCTCTAATAAATCTTCCAACTTTTCTTTCTATCTTTCTAGCTTTTTGCTTATTGGTATAGCTTATGTTGTGAAATGGATTAAGCTTTTGGGATAACATTTGGTATCACTCGCCACGGGATGGGTTTCGTTTTTTTTGTTGTGGTGATTTTTTTTCTTAAGCTTATTCGACAAGCTTATTCTTGGCTTATTCATATTCGGCAAAAAAAATTTTAATCTTTCTACTTAGTTTTTTTTTTTGAAATAGATTTTTTTTACTCACAAACGTTTTTAAAGGTCTTTTTGTTTCATATAATATTGTTGTTGGAATTAAGGAAACACATATTGTCTTGTCTCTTCAAATCAAACAACATTTTTTTGTTGTTTCTTCACGTTTTTTGTTTTTTTTTTCTTTCTTTCGGTGAAGACAAATACAAGATCGTGTTCAACCTTCGCAACCGAACGAGTTCAATCTTGTGAAGCAACCGATCTACTTGTCTAACACAAACCGAACTAGTAAGTTTTTAGTGGGAGCCGATCTAGCACTCTTGCTTCAACACCGATCTAGTTAAAGTTTCACAGAGGACCGAACGAGTAAAAACTAAAAGAGCCGAACGAGTAGAAAAACAAAAAGGACCGAACGAGTGTATTTCTTGAAAGAGCCGAACGAGTGTATTTCTTGAAAGAGCCGAACGAGTGTATTTCTTAAGAGCCGAACGAGTTCTCATCGAGAGTGAGCCGAACGAGTGTATTTCTTAAGAGCCGAACGAGTTCTCATCGAGAGTGAGCCGAACGAGTGTAACTTTGAATGAGCCGAACGAGTGACATTTTATAAGAGCCGAACGAGTATAATTATAAAAGGGCCGAACGAGTTTTTTAATAGTGCAAACCGAAACTATTTCTCCGAGACAAGTTATATACTCGTTTAAGTGTTTCATTTTTTTCGGTTTCGAGAGTGACGTTAAGAGGGACTTAAGACTTATTTATCGTGTATCGTGAATCTTTTGGGTAGCAACGTGGTATATTGGATTTCCTGACGATACCGTACCGTGTTCTTAGATCAAATCAATAGTCGTTCTTATTTCTACAATTTTCAAAACGAAGAAAGAGAAGGAGTAAGAAAAAAAAACACGTGACATGATTTTTTTAATCTTGTTTAAAATTTTGACAAAATTTCATTTTTAAACCCTTTATTTTCTATAGTTTCACTTTTTTTAACCCCTAGTTAATAACAACATTTTGTTTAGCCCTTAGATTTTGGAACAATTTTAATTCTAAACCTTTCATCTTAAACATTTTTCATTTTTCGATCTTTGTTTCAATTTTTTTTTCTTTACTTAGTTTATATTCAATTTTAGCCCTTTAGTTGTAAGAAATTGCACCGTTAGTCCATATTTGAGTTTTCATCAACCGTTAATCATTTTAAGTTGAAAGTTTGTGCACCGTTCATCGTTTTAAGCTTATTTTTCGCCAACAAAAGCTCACGTACTTCAATTTCAACAACGATTTCAACATCTAATTAATTATTGCTTCACGGTTTCTTCTTGATTTTGTAAAATCCCGTGAAAAATTCCATTCTTTTCTCGGTTTAAATCCAAGACTTGTAAAATCCCGTGAACATTAATTGATTTCAATCCACAACAACAATCACTTTACCTACTTAAGATCCGATATCCATTCACAACATCAAAATGTCAAATACCAATACCAATTTGCAAACTCAAACATCAAGTGTTCTTCAGAATGACACAGTTTCTTCGTGTTCAATTTCTAACATTCAAGAGAAGACACAACTTTCAAGAAGTAGATGCATGCACAGTCTTAAAGAAATCAAGTCTCTATTTAAGTTTCTCTCAGAAACTTTACAAGACTATGGCACGATGCCTATCTTCAAGAGAACGTTCTCTCAAGACTTGGATTTACTAGAACAACATCTTACTAAAGATATACTTTCTAGGACTGATTGCACAACTACTTTGACTAATCTCAAAACAAAGTTTGAAAATGCTTTCAATTCAGAATTCGAAGAGCGTATGAGGAAATATACAAGATACAATGCTCAATCCTTCAATGATGCAATGATCTGTACCATAGATTCCATTCGGAAATACATGCTTGAGATAATTCTTCATCAACAACGGACTCTACATTTGTTGAAACAAAAGACGTTGATGCAGACACAAGAAGATCATTCACATCAAACACAAGCAGTGAATTCTGATTCATTGAAAGTTGATTTAGTTGTCAAACAAAACTCTTGTTCTAAGAAAGAAGACAGTAATTCAGAGACTGCATCAAGCAAATCAGCAAAGGAATGCAGCTTGAATTCTGAAACACAAGATGTTCATGCAATCAAATACAAGATGTCAAAAGCAAAAGAAAGATGCATGGCATATTTTCGATCTCTTCATTCACACCTTCAAGTTCTTTCAAAAGATGACTTAAAAGGCACTCGCATCGAACATGGATTCAAACGGGCATTCATGTCACTCTTTGGTCAAGATGTTGATACTTTCACAAGAACAATGCTCCTCAACGTAGATCAACTACAAAAGCAACTTGACAAAGATGAATTTCAAGAAGATGGATCCATGACAGCCTTTTGGGTGGTAAACAACCAGTTCCAAAAGTTCATCGATTCAAAGTTTACATTGGATTATGACAGTCAAATGACAGACACGTACTTTGTTGAATACACTGGAATCGAGGTTCAACACTTCAGAGATACACTACTCCAACACCTGGGTAATGTTAAGAAGTCCGTTGCTGAAAGAACACGTCATCAAAGACAGTATGAAAGAAGGGTGAATAAAAGACAGATGCAGACGCAAGAGAGTAAGATTGATACGGGTAAAGCATTGGATGCTGATTTGGTTGACACAGAAAGCATTAGGACAGACTCAACAGTGCAAGATGACAACAGCAGGTCAGGGAATGATACAGATGCTGATGATGCAGATATCAGACCCATATATGACGAAGAGCCAATGGCTGAGGTACAATTGACTGCTGAATGCAATATCTTTGCTATAGGACAACAGCATACTGAGCAACCTGAAATCATTAATGAAGGTAGGGTTGACCAGTATCCTGAAACATGTCAAGTTAAAAGTCCTATGCTTGATTCATCACCTGATAACCAGACAACTGAATACTCAAAACAATCACTCGAGTCTGAAAATATTTTGCTCAAAGAGACAGTTGCCCAATTTCAAAAAGATTTTTCAAGAATGGAAGCACATTGCATTGCTCTCGAACTTAAATATCAAAATCAATCTTTAAAATCAGGGCAACATGGTCAAATTTTGAAAACAATTAATTAAGCCAAGATGAAAGGAAATTGATGACTTAAACAATGAAATCAAATTAGAACATAGTGAGGCTAAATTAGTAGGAATGAGACTTTGAAAAAGCCATTACAATTATTTTATGTTTCTATTTCAAATACGAGATCTAAGCCTATAGAACAGAAACTTGCTTTGCTTGCTTAATATGCTGATTTAAAGCTCAGATTCTGGAAAAGGTTTTTGCATTTGCTGCATTGAAAAATGACCTAAGGAAGTTAAAAGGAAATAGTGTGGATACTAAGTTTGATAAAACATTAGTCTTGGGGAAACCGGTTTTACCATCACTAAGAAACCAATCAGTTGTTAGACAACCAAATGCGTCTAAATCTGAAAGGCCTCAAATGTCAAAACAACGGTTTGCCTCCCAACTTAATGTAAATAACAATTTATCAAAACCAGTCACTCAACATTATTTGCCTAAGAAAGGAGAATCCGCCTTTGCAAAACCTGATCATATGATTGCATCTAGCTCATCTAGGAATAGTTCTAAGAACATGCCAAGATATAGTTCAAATGACATGGTTCATAATCACTATCTAGATGAAGCTAGGAAAAAGACACAAGAAAGAGATAGGAACTCAAAAAGTAGCGTGATGCCTACTGCTAGATTTCAAAGCACTGCTGATGATAGCAAACCAAAACCTAGGAACAACAATCAAACACCTAGGAGTTTGCTTGTATCTAAGAGTAGTTGCGTAACAATAACGGCTGTGCCCAATGCAGATCACCCTAAGAGTTCTAGTTCTTCTTTAGATTCCAAAAACTTTGTTTGTTCCAAATGTCATAAATGTGTCTTTAATGCAAATCATGATGCGTGCATAACAAAACTCCTAAAGGAAGTGAATTCACGTGCAAAGATTCAATCCCATAAGACCAAAAACAGTAACAACCCCGTAGATCAAAAGAGTCATACTCAGAAACTTGGTAAGCAACTCTTAAAAGGACATAGGTTTTCTCCAAATAAGAATTCCGTTGTGTATGAGAAAACATCTCATAGAGCTGATCTTAGGTGGAAAACCACGGGTAGAATCTTCAAGTCTGTTGGTCTTAGGTGGATTCCTATAGGAAAGTTATTCGACTCTTGCACAAGCAAGGTTGACAGTGAACTCACACATAGTTTAAATGTAGATATCCTTAATATTCATGAATGCAAACAAACTCTGGATGTAAGTGTAGGTACATCAATCAATGTTCAGCAAGGAACAAAAGGTCTTGATTTAAGTGAGGTTCATTATCGTTATGTAATACAAGGATAAATCTCAGAGTTATGGTTTGCTGAAAAAGCTGATATCTAGAAAACCTTTGTCAAAGTGGGATTCAAAAATGATGATACAGAAAAATGTTGTTGATAAAACACGATCATGCTCGATCCCTCATTGCTCAAAGGAACGTTTGAACACAACAGTCCAAGCCTCAAACCTTAATGTAAAACGACGTTTGAACAAAACGGTTCAAGCCTCACACCACAATGTCAACAGAAGTTTCATCAAGCAGCGGAGACAGTAAACAAACGTCACATGAGTGGATTTGCTATTTCGGTCCTATTGTTTCGACGAATATTTTAATGGAGAAAATCAAGTTGTTTCAAAGTCTTCCGCTGTACTACTACTGAGGCATCAAATAAACGGCACAAAACCTGATTCAACTTCAACACTTCAACTCTAGCTACAACTGTCACTGCTAATGGAAACTTAGATTTGTAAATATTTTTGATTTCTCTTTATTTTGATTTATAAATATTTTTGAAAAAAAGAAAATACAAAAATATAAAACCAACAAAAAGAAAATAGAAAAATATAAAACCTAGAAAACAAAATATAAAATCAGAAAAATTTCAAAAATACCAAAAAGAATCTTCTCGACATGTCTCTTAGAATCAATAACATTTACGTACCTAGAAATGTTGATTAACATCGACACGGGCGTGTAAATGAAGTTCGACCAAGAGTTTCAAATGCTTTCAAAACATGTCATTTCTAAATTTTGCTCATTGACTTATGTACATTTTAGTGCATAACTCGAACTCGAATGTAATAGGGAAGTGTACGCTTCAGTGCGCTTACTCTAAAAATAGAAGAGAAGTCTTCTATCATGTGTTTTTAAAATCGTTGAACACAATTTTTCAAAAAGAACTTTCAATGTCAAAATTGTCTACAATATAATTTGTGGTATTTTTCCATAAAAAGTGGTATTTGTTAAAATTGTGTGTTCAACACTCCCTTCCTCGAATAAGTTTTAAAAGAATTGTAGTACGTAGAATGTCATTTTATGTGAATCAATTTCTGAGGGGGAGCTTTTTAAAACAAAGCCTTTTAATGTGTTGGATACATCTCATAAATGTCAATTTTATGTATCCAAACACATTTTGTGAAATTAAAATGTGGAAACTTATAATGTCAATTATTAATATACATTGTTCACTAAGGCATCTCACTCCGTCTTCAACATTTTGTGGTGTCATATCAATTTTTCATTCCAATGTCAAGTTTTAATAAATATTGGTATCCCACATATACTGTTGAAGGGGAGCTATCAGAAACTGAATTCATGCAATATATCGTGGTTATAATTTTTATCCCCATGAATTTTTCATGTCATAACTTTTAATCAATTGGTATTTTAAATACTAAGTTGTTTTAGTATTTAAATAAGGGAAGAAAATGTAATTAAAATATGATTAGAATAATGTGATCTTTAAGACTCTAGAGGCATACTCTTTCCTTCATGTGCTAAACAATTTGATCATGGAGGCACTCGTGTAGGGGGAGTATTTGAAGAATAACAAATGTCAAAAAAATGGTTTTATGGTTCGATCGCTTATACCAAACAAACCTATTAATTTCACCCGACGATTCTGAGTCATAAGTGTGTTTGGTTAGGAATAAGTCCTACGATCCAACCGAACGGAAGGATTACTCAAGGGACAATCAATAGTTAGAAATAACAGTCCTTTAGGTATGATTGGAGAGAATGAGTATCAAGTAAAATGCCGACTTAAGATTGAGATAACACTGAACAATCACAAAAAGGTGTTAGTAATGACCGTCTTGGTAAGCATATGAAGGGGTTGAAGAATGTAAAAAGAAATGATATGGAGAAAGGGTGAAAACAAAGCAGACCTTCACATAACTCAGGCAGAACCGGGTCAATCCATAATCTTCAAAATCACAAAGATGATTGTTTGATATTGAAAGATGTATCATGGACCCAGTGATGCAATGCACGACCCTTCCCAGCCATATTGGTTTTTATCAAAGATACTTGTCTTATTTGTCACGGAGATACACATGTTATCTATTGACGTCTCACTTCGAGATTGTTGATATTGAATAGGTGGCAGTCATCTCCAGCCTCCGATCACTAAAACCAAAGTGCACCAATCGAGTTTAAAGCCAAAAGAGATCAAAATATAAATCTCATTAGGACACAATGTCAAAATACACTTGGTGAACACCAATAAGTTCTTAAGTTGTAACAAGAGTCCTACGCATTATCCTTGTGATGTTGCCAGAACATCCGAGTGATACTTAAGTATTCACAGTGAAGATGGAAATCCTGCTTGAGCCAACATCAAACAAGCTCTTGGTAGGTGACTTGTAAGATTCTACATGAATCGAGCTTGTAATAACTAGATATCAATGTTGGTCTAGTAAATGAATTGATGACTTAATCAGAAGATATTAACTAATCTGATTCACTCTTACGTGTTGTATGAACTTTGAGTTGTTCAGGTAATGTGAACTAGCAAGCGTGGTAATTCTAATACATCTGTGTTGAAGATCCTACGCTTTGAGCTAGAAAACTCTGTCAAGATGATTATTTAAATCTACTGATTCACATGTTAATATTATACTATAAAATGGGACAACCGGAGGTTAATGCACCGAATCATGATGATGACAAAGCAAATTCATCTTTTATTGCTACCTGTTTTATATTTAGGATTAAAGAAGAGGGTGTTGCAGCCTTATTCAGTTGAAGCTCGGATTCATAAACCACATGCTCATACTCAAGCTTTCAAAGTCAATCATTCAGCATCAAGACCGTTGATACTAAACTTCCTCACCATCAAAGATCCTTAAAGTCAAATAAAGAATCGTCTAATGGGGAAGATTGTTAGTTTTATGATCATACAAGTCAAACAAGAATGTAACAAGTATGAGCATGTCGGTCAAGAGCACAAGATGATCAGAAAGTTCAATAGGATGATTCAAGGTCAAGAGAGATGATGCAAGATAAAGATCTCAAGACTAAAAGTCAAAAGATAAAGGCTCAAGTCAAGAACATAAAGAATGGATAAACAAAACCATTACTAACAAGCAAAAGACTAGATCAATGATAAACAGGCAATGCATAAACGTCAAAAATTCATATCTTCAACATCAGGGGAGACAATGATAAACTAGGCAAACTCCTACAGGGGGGTGGAATATGTTTTCCATTATACAAGAACCTCACTTAGAAAATTATAAGAAACTTAAAAAAGAAGACTCAAAATGGGAGGAGTTCAAAGAAAGAGGACCTCAACTTGGGGGAGATTGTTAGCCTTAATTTTATATAAGTCACAACAAGAATGTTATCGGTCTTATTAGTCGCAATTAGCTTGTAATGTAATAGGCTAGTCGGGTATTAACGGCTTGGTTTGTAACCCCTTATATTGTTCCATGTTTGGGGTTAAAGCCCAAGATAAGCCAGCCCAGCCATTAGTAGAAAAGCCCATGTGCCAACTAGGTAGGCCGTAGGTATAAAGGAACCCTCTCACACATAGAGAGGGTGTTGGTTGCAATTTGTTTCATTTTGTAATTCTCCACTTTCTCTTTAATCTAATCTTCTATCTTTTGTTTCTCTATTTACTTTCTCTCTCTATTTTTTGCTTATTTGGTATTACTTATTATGTTGTGTTTGGATTAAATATGTAGGATACAAGCACATAATAAGTATACCAAAAAGGCAAAAAAATGAGAGAGAAGTAGAGAGAGAAACAAAATGATAGAAAGATTTGATAAGAGAGAGAATTCGGAGAATTAAACCAAAATGAAAACAAATGACAAACAAACACCCCTCTCCATTATGGAGTGGGGTCCTATATATACCCTAGCTACTAGTTGGCCAATGGGCTTTCTACTAATGGGTCGGGCTTGGCTTATATTGGGCTTTAACTTTAAAACTTGGACAATATTAGGTTACAAACCACACCATTAAGCAGTTTATACCCCGATTGCCCTATTACATTACAAGACTATTTGGCAAATAATAAGACCTTATACACATTCTGTTTGACTTATATAAAATTAAGGCTAACAAGTTTTAACAATTATGTTACACTATTCTTTTGATTCGATTTGCAAGACTCGAAAACTTCAATCAAAACCTACCTGAAACCTCTTGTGAGATCTTGAAGCCGTAAACGTCAATCGACAAGGGATTCTGCTTGTCTATATTAGGGCGACTATGCTATGTCGTGGGTTTTTTGGATCAAGAAATGAAGGTTTATTTCATGTGGTCTGTGATTTCGTTATATAAAGATTAAAGATGGGAATTAGATTTGGTTGTGTGACTAGGTATCATATTGTATGTAATTTGTAGATCTTGAAGAAGATTAGTAGTAGTTGAAGGGATGGGTATTGTACTTTGGAAAGATAAGGAAGGATATGGGGGCGATATGTTTTTGGTAAAATAGGATTAGGGTTAACAAACTTGCCAAAGAATAAGGGTATGTATCGGGTTTTCTTATACATTTTGTTTGGACGTTCCTTGATAAGTGATATGGCCGAGACTAAATAAATATTGGGAGTGGGTATTTAGATCTTGATGTGGGCTGAGTATTGCAAGTGATAGGCGATTGCAGGTAGGTTGGTAATAAAAATGGGCCACCGATGGTTTGGTTATCTACTGGTTGTGATTATCGGAATTAAGTCGGGTATTTAAACTAATTATTCGGGTAATGTCTATGTAACAGGTATTATTACTTTTGACGGGTTATGCCTATGGTTAATTTATATTGAGTACGATATCCGGTTTAACAAATCATGACACATCAAAAAATCATGAACAACAACACAACAAACACAATACATTACACTAAAAACGAGATCCTATCAAAAAATACCTTAATTCCATAATGGCTGTATTGAAACACTAATGACTACAGGGTTTTTGTATGATGTTACTTATTTGGGATTGAAGTAGTATTTCACGGGGAGTGTACTTATTTTGTCTTCGGTTCTTTCTACCTCCTCAACGAAGATGACATGTTCGGGCATATACGGTTTGTGATGAAGACTTGGATATCTAGTTGCTTTTGTGATTCTTTCTCTCTATACCCAGAAAGTAACTATCACTTTAAGGAGTTACATTGTCATACTTAGTGTCTCACGTAGTTAAGGAGATTTCAAGAGGTGTTCTATTTTTTGTATACTTTGGAGCGGGTATATGGTACTTAGACTAAGTCACAAGTTAGGAATTGTGCTTCATTCTTAGGTTCGTTATATCGGGTTGTCTCATCCGTGGTCCATCAAGGATAGCCTACAGCATGGATAAGGGGATTTAGATCGGGTTGATCAAGATATATATTTGTAAAGAGAGTACGATTCGACATCTACTCACAGAATATTGCTTATAAAACGGGTTATGAAGCTAAGTAAGCAGTTCTGGTTGATATGCGTTGTACACATATGTAGGATGATTCCTTTTGATGTCATCATCATAGAGGGAGAAATGTGTACATCAAGGATGCACAACAAGTTTACTTGATCGGGCGTTATAATATATGCCGGAGGTTAGTCCGCAAAGATGATTAGTGCTTCAACTTGTTACTTTGATGTTACCGTTTTGACTTCCTTTTTAGGGATAAATTACGTACACTCGGGACTTAATTGACTTTAGTGTAGCAATTCACATTTGCACTTCCTTGGAGGGAGAAAAGTGCATTTTCGGGTCTTAATTGATTTTGGTGCTACAGTTTTGACTTCAAAAAGTAGATAAAATATGTACTTTGGGCTGAATTCAATCAAGACTGGAATGCTTCCTAAGTGAGACGATGTTGATGATATCATCCCTTCCTACAGAATTCTTATCAGTCTCAGGGATGTCTGTTTGGGAAGGTACTGATGAAATTAGAGCCTACTAGTTGAGAGGGAGTAAAAACTAGACTAGATAGTTCATAGCAGAATTCATATCAAGGATAGGGAGCTTCAAGGATGAAATGAGAAGAGCAGATTAGAAAAACTTTTGTGGGATACTCTACTAACAGCAAAGGTTTTAGAGTCTATAACTGGGTACAAGAAAAGGTTCAAGACTGTCTTCATGTAAATTTCTGAGAATCAGGGAGAATCAAAAAGGAAAAGGTATGATTGGATGTTCGGTCTTGAACTTCTAACTCCTTCAATGAATTACATTCCTGTAAGGAAAGAAAACTATGCTGATTCAGGAGGAAATGTATCAACTCATGATGATGTTGACGATTTAGATGATCAACAGTTCATTGTTCATGGTCCAAGCATTCATGCAGCTCAGCCTATGCATTCAGAGGAACGTACTGCTGACAAAGAAGTTTCATTATCCTCTGAAGAACAAGCTCTACATGATGAGCTTGTGAGTTTGATGCATCAAGAATCTCTTGCTAAACTTCATAATGATGCTCAAAGGACTGCTTTTGAAAAGGAAAAGAAGAGAATAGCACTTGAAAAGGGAAAAGAGTGTGTTGACAGTACTTTCACTCTAAGTACTGCTAACACACCTCCTCAAAGTACTGGCAATACACCTACAGATTCTGATGATGATATTCCGAAAGATGGTGTTTTCTCTACAAACTCTTTTGATGCTGAAAATACAGACACTGAGGAAGGTGGAGCGGCTGACTACAACAACATGGATCCTACCATTGATGTCACCTCTACTCCTACACTTAGAATTCATAAGATTCATCCTCAAAGTCAGATTATTGGCAAAAGTACTGCCGGGGTTCAAACAAGAAGAAAGCTTAAAGACAGTACTTCTAACCAACATCAAGCATTGCTGTCCTTTATATACAAACAAAACAGAACTAACCACAAAGATCAGCAGACCTGTCTGTTTGCTTGTTTCTTATCTCAAGAGGAACCCAAGAAAGTCTCTCAAGCTTTAGCAGATGAAAGTTGGGTTGAAGCAATGCAAGAAGAACTGCTTCAATTCAAGCTACAAGAGTATGGGTTTATGTAATTTGCCAGATGGCGCAAGAGAGTGATTGGACTAAATGGTTTTTAGAACAAGTGAGATGAACGGGTTACTATTATCAAGAAACAAAGCACGGACTAGATGCACAAGGGTAGCAAAAAGACGAAGGTGTAGATTTTGATGAAGTGTATGCTACCTGTTGCTAGAATTGAAGCAATAAGAACTTTTGGCTTTGCATCTTTCATGGGCTTTACTGACCTATCAGGTATGGATGTCAAAAGTGCATTCTTATATGGCAACATCACAGAAGAAGTGTATGTCAAACAGCCTCCAGGTTTTGAAGATCCTTCACATCCAAACAAGGTCTACAGAGTTGTCAAGGCACTTTTTTTTTTTTTCTTTTTTTTTTTTTTTTTTTTTTATTTTCTTTATGGCATGCATCAAGCCAAGAGCATGGTATGAAAGACTTTCCACTTTTCTTTTGAAGCATGGATATAGGAGAGGGGCTATTGACAAAACTCTGTTCATTAAGAAGGATATAAGAGATATCATGTTGGTACAGGTTTATGTTGATGATATCATTTTTGGATCAACCAAGTCTTCTGTGGTGAAGGATTTGAAGATCTTATGAAAAAGGATTCAAGATGAGTTCAATGGGTGAACTCACTTTTTTTTTGGGGCTTCAAGTCAAGCAACTTCTGCTGGTATTTTCTATGTCAAGACCAAATTGTGAAAAGACATTCTCATACCAAATTGACTTTAGAAACATTAAGCCCAGCATCCACCCCATTGAGCTCATAATTCTCTAGGAAAGATGAAGAGGTGAAGATGTGATTGTACATCTTTTTAGGTCTCGATTGGGTGTCTCATGTCTTAACATGGCTCAAGACAGACATAATGTTTGATGTTTGTCTGTGTCACAGATTTAAGTCACTCAAAGGTTTCTCACCTGCATGCTGTCAAAAGGCTCTTTAGGTATTCAAACATCAACCAAAACTGGGTCTATGGCTATCCTAAGACTCTCCTTTTCATTTAGAAGCTTTTTCAGAACCAAAATGTGGACTATGCTGGGGACAACCATGACAGAAGATCAACTTCAGGAGGATGTCAATATCTTGGCAGAAGACTAGTTTCTTGGCAATGCAAGAAACAAACAATTGTGGCTATCTCCTCTACAGAAGCAGAATATGTAGCAGCTGCAAGTTGTTGTGCTCAGGTTCTTTGGATGCAAAATCAACTACTTGATTATGGATTTAACTTCATGAACACTGAAATCCATATAGACAATGAGAGCACCATTTGCATTGTGAAAAATCCTGTTTTTCACTCAAAGACCAAGCATATTCAGATTCGACATCACTTCATTCGAGATTGTTATGAGCAAAGGCTCATTAATGTGGTCAAGGTTCATACTGATGACAATGTAGCAGATTTACTCACCAAAGGCTTTGACTTGGCAAGATTTAACTTTTTGGTGGTAACAATTGGGATGATGAACCTATAGCTATCTTTGAGGGGAGGATCACATATAAAGTACTGGTGATCAAGTAAAGTACTGGTTGGGTAGAATGGATATTTGGAAGCACTCTAGCTACATTTGAGGGGAGGATATGAATGATTTTTCAGAGGTTTGATGATTCGGAGAGATAGTTTGCAAAGTTGAAGGGTTGTCGTTGCACATATTTGAGTTGGACATCTTTTTGTGTTGAAAGTACTGCTAATCCAACTCAAAGTACTGGTTGCCTTAGAAAGTACTGCTTAGACAACAAAGTACTGTTCTAACGTTCGGTCAACGGTCAAACGTACGTTTTTGCGCTAAAAACGTATCTACAACGGTAACTTCTTAGTTAGCCGTCGCAACCTATAAATACTCAACTGAATTGCATTTTTCTCTCACTTTACTTACTTTCATTCATAACTTTTTTAATTTCCAACCTCCGACGCACATCCAATTCTTTTTAAATGGCAAATATTCGTACTTGTAACAAGCACAACATGATTGCGTGTGTGGAAAAGACGGCACAGAATGCTGATTTTTATCAAATCATCGACTTTCTCACTGGCTGCTCCATTAATTATTCTTTGTTGGTCGATCCTGATCTCATCGGTCCTTGGCTTCAACAATTTTGGGCTACCGCTTCTCTCCAAGTGATCAATGATGTACCTCACATTCGCGCCAAGGTAGCTGGCAAGAAGATTTTGATTTCTGAAGCAACCATTCGAGCTGACCTACTCTTTGATGATGAAAATGGAGTTGATTGCTTTCCTAAGCAAGTTATTTGGGACACGCTCAGAGATATTGGCTACGAGGGTAACTTAGCACAACTCACTTTCTCTAAACCTCTGTTTAGCCCACAGTGGAAGTATTTAGTTCATGTCTTACTCCACTGTTTAAGTCCTAAGAGCACTTCATGGGAACAATTTGGGACAAACATTGCCTCTGCTCTTGTAGGTCTAGCAACAAATCAGAGGTTCAACTTTTCTTTGATGATACTGAATGGAATGCTAGGACATATTTCAAATGGTACTCCTTTTCTTATGTATCCTAGGTTCGGTCAATTGTTTTTGAACAAACAGTTAGAGGGAGTAGACAGACCTCAGGACTTTATACCATCCGTTTCTCTTCCTTCCAAGGTGTTTACATTTATGAGGAAGCATAGTACTAAGTTCTCATGTAGGATTACACCCTTGACTCCATCTATGTTAGAAGTAGTCACAGCATTGGCAGCGGAGGAAGAACAGAGTACTAGTCCTCATTCTAGGGCTGCAAGTTCAGCAAGGGATGCTCAAGGCACTCCAACTCAAAGTGCTGCTCATTCTCAAAGTGCTGCTCATTCTCAACGTACTGCTTCAGTACAACGTACTGCTTCCTTCCATGATACTGTTAACTCTCAAGGGACTGCTGAACTACAAAGGACTGCTGACTTCCAAGGTACGGCTGAACCTCATGATGCTGCTTCTATTCCTAAATCTCCCAATGATTATACTCCCACAGATGTGTTTCAAACGTCTGGAGGAGATGAGGGACTTTTAGATATATATGCTTTGAACAGGGAAGTTAGGAGACTCAAAAAGCAAACTCTTTCTCAAGCTAAACAAATACTCAAGCTCAAAGCCAAGCTCAAGAAATTGTCCAAATTCGTCAAGCCAGTGGTCAAATATCATGCTCTTTGGTTAGAAAATCAAAACCTTAAGAAGCAAAAGAGACGAAGCAAGAGGCATAAGAAGAAAGAGTCTTCAGTCAAATTGGGGAGGAATCAGGATAAAGGAATTTTGTCTGAAGAGCACAAGGTTCAAGAAGAGGATAAAGGAATTTTGTCTGAAGAGCACAAGGTTCAAGAAGAAGATTTAGCACATCCTTTCTTTGATGATACTGCTGATCAAGATGCTGCTGTTTCTCCTGATTTGGAAAGAAAAAGTGATGAGACTGAAGAAGTTAATATTGAGGAGAAAGAAGCTTCTAATGTAAAGAGTGGAGACACAGTCGGAATTTTGTCTGAAGAGCACAAGGTTCAAGAAGAAGACTTAGCACATCCTTTCTTTGATGATACTGCTGATCAAGATGCTGCTGTTACTTCTGATTTGGAAAGAAAAAGTGATGAGACACTGATACAATCTCAATGATTACAGAGCTCCAACTATGCGGAATCTATTGTAGGATCGTTATTCCTTACAGAGACTTCAACACTCAGAACATGAATCATAGTGTGTTGAGTACTATATGACTTTTGGTAAGTCATTACAACCATAAACGGATTGTATAAAGTCCTGAGGTCTGTCTACTCCCTCTAACTGCTTGTTCAAAAACAATTGAACGAACCTAGGATACATAAGAAAAGGTGTACCATTTGAAATATGTCATAGCATCCCAGTTAGAATCATCAAGGAGAAATTAAACTTTTGGTTTGTGGCTAGACCTACAAGAGCAGAGGCAATGTTT